>JAHPZR010021681.1:0-11361 GCA_019787425.1 Platygyra sinensis
AAGTCATGTATTCACAAGTTCTATGGTTGTTTTAATCCCAAGATTATTTTCAGAAACACTCGCCGCATTAAGTCTTTTTTCCCCTATAAAGACAGGCTCAGCCGCTCCCTTGTGTCTAAAGTCGTTTTATAAGGCTAGCTGCTGGGATTGTAATGATTGTTATATTGGGAAAACAAAACGTACATTGCATGACAGGAAGACGGAACATTTCAAGGCGCTGACGAGTAACAGCCATTCTTCTGCCATTGCTGACCACATGACCCAAACAGGCCACAAGATTTAAATGAGCTCACTTTGACATTTTAGCTACTGGACAATCTGATATACACTGTAAAATTAAGGAAACCTTATTGATTCGTGATTTGAAACCAGCGCTGAATGAAAATGTTGGCAGTGAGAAACTTCTTCTCTACTAGCCACTTATATTTTTCCAGCAGACTTAAGGTAATTCCCTTGAAATTGTTCTACTATCAAACTTTTTTTTGAAACTTGGCGTAATGAACATTCATGATATGAACATTATAAAAATGCAATAAAAGAATGGGGTCACCGTGCTTGTTTACGCGTCAGCAGGCTCTTAAAATGGGGTATTTTTACTGGTTGCCCGTTAAAAGTTCGAATCACCTTCATACAGAATTAAATCTTGGTTACTTGAAAGGCACAAAATTTTGTCGTGAAAGTAAAGCCTCATTTATTGACATAAGCAGTATTGCTTCATTTAAGCCGTTTTTGATTGCCTGGTTGCGGGGATATTGCACTTTTTCGGACAGTTCCGTGGTTAACTTGAAGTCGTCGCCTTGGCCAAAATACACTCAGTTGGGAATTATTTTCCAAAAAAAATCATGTTCTACTATCAAACTTTTTTTCCTCTTCAAATATGTTCTTCATCAGACTATTCTTAGCAAATATCTGAAATAAAAATCGGGGGTCACCGTGCTAGTTTAAGAGAAAAGGAGAGTTTATTCCCTTATCGAGCTTAGTTTGAGGGAAATCTCTTACGTTTTGCACGTGCACGCGCTCATGTGCGCGTGCTGATGACGCGAAAATCGTGCGCAGTAGGGATGCGCAATGCAATACTAAGGAATTACCTTAACTAGGTCTGTTTATTTTATTTACTTTTTCAATGTCATTGCTTTCCTTATTTGGTATTAGCTTTCGGGTTTAAATTTATTGTAGTTTAGGTAACCGTTACTTCTGAAGATGTATGTTGGAGCATACGAAACGTCAAGTTCTTAAATGAAAGTTTTTACAACATGCGTTTTCTCGTTACGTTTATAACCGCAGTTTGTTTGTTATTTTTACTGAAGTTGAAATGGCCAAAGAATAAGAGTGTTTACGTAAAGGACCTCAGTCACGGTTTGCGCAACTGAAAAGCTGAGCCTAAAATTTTCAAATTCGTCGTTTGCAATCCGTTGGTGCTTTTCTATCTTTGTAAAGTACTATTCTCAATTTTTTTCAGTTTAAAGGTAGTTTTGCACGCGGTCAAAATAACTCAAAATACCGTGGTTGAGCTTAAAGTATTCCAGTTAACATTTCGAAGGGGTGTAAAGGCTTCAATTTGAAGTTCAGCTGAATGGTCACGCGAAAAATGTAAAATGTAATTTGTTTATTCACGGAGCACCAAGGAGTTCACAAGAACTCGTTTCGGAAATGTCCCTACATTCCAGGATCGAATTGGAATTTGGAAATGTTGGCTTTTAAGGCGAGGGGAAAACCGGAGTACCTAGCCTGCGTTGCAGACGAAACTAACCTTCTGTATACTATACAGAGGTTTAGTTTTCGTCTGCAACGCAGGCTACAGAGTACCCGGAGAAAAACCTCTCGGAGCATACTAGAGAACCAACAAGAAACTCAACCCACATATGACGCCGGGTCCGGGACACATTAAGAGGCGAGCGCTCTAACCACTACACCATCTCTGCACTCCCAACCTCGTGGTATTCTCAGTGCAGAAGTCATATACGAAAGCCTTGTACGGGACAATAAACAGGCCGAATTATCACGAAGGAAGAGGGGTAGGATCGAATTTTTGGTCAGGTCTAACAGGTGGGTGAGAGGAAATCGTAGATTTTGGTCTGAAATAGGGCAAGAATTTCGAGAAGAGGGACGCACACCTTTGGCCTATTTTTTTGTGGGAATAACCGCACCCCTACACCTCGATCAGGAGGGCTAGGTTGGAAGACAATGCAAATTTGTCCAATTCAAAATAAAGCGCTTTCTGGCCCCGGTTGTTCAAGGACTGGGTAACGCTATCCAATGGATAAATCGGTATCCAGCGGGTAACTGTTGCAAAAAGAAACCACTCTATCCACTGGCTACTGATTGCCGGACATCCTGTAGATAGCGTTGTTCACTTTGTCCACCGGGGCCTGCATGATCAAGCTACAGAAAATATAATTTCTGACGTTTGAGGGACGAATTAGTCGCAAATTATTATTCTGACGGCACGTTGGAGAGACTCGCGGTGCATCTCGGGTTGCTTTAGGACTATTTAAGGTTTTGGCGGGAGATTTAAGTCATTCTAGGTCGGTCAGTCGGAGTTTTCGCCCGCTTTATTTTTATTTTTCGGATAACGTTTCGTTTTGAATCAACTCGTATATTGTAGGATGCCCTTTCCTCGGGGTCTCGTGCTGCTGCATTAGATGAGGAATACGTTTCCACATATTTTTTGGCCACATCTAAAGGGTGGTTTTTTAGTGGTTTTTCGTATCTGGCGTAGCACATTTTCTGAATTCTTGAACTCTTTAGTTACCTTTGTGAGGAACACATAATTATGAATAATTCAATAGGTATTAGGCTACATTAAATCGCACGGCTCATGGCTGACTGACTCATCCTAAATAAACTTTTCACATTGAATATCTCGTGCGAGTGTAGTCAGAATTATTGAATAGCTCCGAATATTACGCACAAATTTAACGTGCAGGCGATTTCTTTGAGAAAAATCTTTATTTGGAACCTCACATTTACGTACAGCTCACATAAAATGGAGGCATACAACTTTCTTGAGATACGACTTATTTTAGAGTGAAGTTACAGACACTTGTACTATCATACCAAACTACCAGCAACGCGAAACAAAAGCACGATAAATTCGCTAATTGCAGATCTAGTGTACCTCTTACAGGTACAGAAAAACCTTTTATATCCTTCTGACTCAAAATTAAGCAAAATAATTAGAAAAATAAATTCTTAATTCAAAACAGCTTTCTCTTCAATAATGCCACTCGTGTCGACAGTATTGGGACTGGACTCCAGGCTCGGCAGGAATTCCACGCCTGCAAAAAATAGTTATTGACACATGAAAATATACATTGTAAAACTATGAAATTCATAAACCGCAGCAACAGAACAATGAACAGGACGATTTTACACGAAGTTTATAAAATCATTTCGTGCAAAACGGGTTGGACGATTCTTAACGCAATACTTTCTTGCGGCAACAAGTTGCGGAATTTTGAAAACAACTCAAAAACCTATGATATTGTCGGCCGGAATTTGTTGGAGATTCTTTTTGCAATGCTGATAGTTATCAACTCCAAATTAGATGCGGGGGCGGATTTTAGGGAAAAAGAGAGAGAGAGGGGGGGGGGGGGCGGGGGTGAGGGTGGATTCCACCCTTTCTTTGGAGGAGCAGAAATGAAATGACTGATTGAAACAATTGTGGTTATTGGGAATTAAAAACGCAAACTCTTTGGACAGATACATCATCGTACTTTTTAATTTGGCACTGCTAGTATTTCTGGTGTAACAGTTTTCAATTAAGTTCCAATTCTCGAATTTCCAGATTTTGGCAGTATCCCCTACTGATTCTTCAAACCCAAGATACCAACCACCATGCCACCTTAAAAAATCCTAAATCCTCCCCTGAGGTGTTAAGTGCAAATCACCTTTCAATTTGAAGGAAACCTTGAAGAACACTTGAGAAAAGAACCACTTTTAAGTGTCATAGATTTTGGGCGCTGTTGTGTTAATTGAAGACACTATAAATAGAGAACCAAATACCGGAAATGGAATTCAGGTTAAAAAAAAAAACAAAAAACAAAACAAAAAAGAAAACAACTGGTTAGAGGCTGACCAGTGAGCTATTCACAGGATGTGGTAAGACACTTGACTCTCACAGGAGCCCATTACTAGGAGCCTGCAACTCCCATAAAAAACCAATGTAACGGCATTTTTACTGACTAGTCAATTTTTAGATATTTTTGCTACGAAATAGGCCAGTTCCAGTCTACATGAGCACGCTTTAGTAAGGTTAAAACGATGCGGACTCACATGAACATGTCGCATGTCAACATTAGTCTGTGCTTGTGATTGTAATTGGTCACTGAGGTTCCTGTGGGGCTCTGAATTCCAGAGAAATTCAAACTAAAAATAGATGGGTTTGTGAAAACGCCGTGGCAGGAATATGGGGTAGTTGCAAGCTCCTAGTGATGGGCTCCTGACTCTCACTGTGCCACTCTCTACCCACGTGTAGGGATGGGTATTTGTACGCTTGAAATTAATGTTTGAGGATAACCCTGGGATATACTAGCATCCCATCCAGCCGGAGAAAGGTGTACACTCCTAGCCGCTTCATGCCTCAGCAGCCTGGATAAGCCACAACAGTATGGACAACTTAACAAAGTTCTTTTAAATCTTTCTTCAAACATCCACAGCAGTGTAAATCGTGAACAAGCCTTTCTCACCTGATGTAGCGACATCTGTGCTCCCAAAGGCGCTTGTCAGCATCATTCAGGTCTGTTACAGACTTGTTGCTCCAGAGTCTCTCACCCACAGCAAGGGCACGAGGCCTGGAACAATCAGAACGAAAGAATACTTAGCCATTGTGATGATCTTTCCAGTGTCTCTTGCGACCTTTACAAGATAGTGGGTTTTTTTTTGCGCAATTCCCTTTTAATGTGATTGCATGGAAAACACTGACATGTTGGGACAAAAGTCCTTTTAAAAACGCAGTGGTTGGCCCTCAATTCAGGTCAGGAGAGTATCCCAGCTTGATACACACCAAAAATTCGCAGAAAAAGAATCAAAAACAAAGAAAACGAACATCTTGCATCAAGTACAGCAAATATTTGGATCTTTACAATCAGTGGACAGTGCAATATATTGCGGTTTTACGTACTAAAATATTTACAAAGATGTAATCATTTATCAGTCAACAAAGCTGTAACATTTTAGATAGCAGGCGTAATTGTCTGCTAAAAGAAAACGTTAAATCAAGAAAAGTTACGGAACAAAAATACTAAGGAATGAAAAACACCGGCCTACCAAGTCCTGGAGAGCACGTTCGTAGCATCTACAAATTCCCCCCACATACAGCCAGTTCCACCCATAACCAGTTCCTTCTGTTTATCAGTGCCTGTGAAAAAAAGAAAAATATATATCAGCTTTACTCTCTCACTCCTCACGCCAGAACAGAAGGGTTTGCTTGCTCGCAGACTGCTGGTAGTAACTTTTGTGCACGGTTGAGGCCAATAAAGGGTCAAGTCTAAAAGGGGGGAGGGGACAGAGACGAGTGAGAGCCCGAACAGCATCCTGGTCAGCTCGAAGAGCACTCCGTTTTGGTTGGAGTGTGTTGAGAGGAAGGAATGATGAGAAGTAGTTTTCGAGTATCATTGAGTAAAAATCAAAAGTGGTGCCGTGGCTATAACAAGACACTCGGCAAAAAGGAATTCATCAGATAGACTACGAGTATTTCTTCTTTCGCTACGTCCGTAGTGCGTGACGTGATCGAATATGGCTGCGTCTCGCCCACATCAGGAGCCCATTTCATTCACTATACCTGCGGTCAAAACAACCGTCCGTGTACAGCTGTCTTATTTTCCTTCGCGTGTTAAAGAGAATACAAAAATGTGTGCGAGGTTCTCTGTCAATAAGTTTGCGTGTCTCGAGCTACCAGTTTGCTCTTAAAATGTAATTCTCGCCGGTAAAGTGAGAAACAGCCTCGCTACAACGTAACGTTCATGATGAATTCATACGAAAATATGTTTAGGCTTTGGACCATTTTTAATTACCATATAAGCTCATATTTTGGTCTCTAATCTCTCTAGCGTCCCTCCTTCGTTTGAAACCGCGCGCGATTCGCAAAAAAATTCGATTGCTTTGCAGCCTATTTTCAGAAGTCCTGCGAGCTACAATATTGATTAAGTTCCTCTAGTTTGTACCAAATTAATAGTGATAAATAACGACTTAAAAAGTTATACAATGTACCTGGAAAATTTTGCGGATCACATTGATAATACTGCAAACACAAACAGAGAAAAAGAATATAAACAAATAAAAAGTAAACTTAACTACACCTAAACAAGTGAATAATGTAAGCAAATTGAACAGAAATTAATTGCATAGCCTAATGCCTTAGCAAAGTCTAAGCTGCAATATTTGCGAGAACAAAGCAGTGACAGTTAGCTGTAGACAATAATTACTTTCTCTTTCCAAACTCAAGGCACATTGTCCATACGGGCGAATTCAATGATGTGGGTAGCCCCCATAGGGGTTCTACTACCCCTCAAGGGGACCTAGAAATACTCCTAGTCACTTCCTCCGGCACAAACCGGGATAAGCTGCAGCTGAATGGGATACTGGCATAAAGCAGATTTGATGGTCTTTCATGATAGGTGACAACAGGAGCCCATAACTAGGAGCGTACAACTACCCTATATCTCTGTCACGGCGTTTTTCACAGACTGATCTTTTTTTAGTTTGAATTTAACACGGATTTAGACCGCCGCAGGAGCCTCAGTGATCAATCACCAGCACGAACGTAACTTTTAATGCGCGCTCATGTAGACCAGAAGTGACATATTTCGTGGGAAAAGAAGCCTAAAAGTAGGCCGGTCGGTAAAAATGCCGCGACATGGGCTTAAGTATAGGAGTTGCAGGCTCCTAGTTATGGGCTCTTGGTCACGTACACCCTTCCGCTGTATTCAGGAGTTAAGTGAGTTTAAATAACCACGGCGGTAACTTTAAGGACAATGACCATTTAAAAATGAAATTATATTTCACCTACAAATCTCGCGGTACTATAAAGTCATTTACTATGTTTACCACTGCCAAAACTATCCCGAAACTGAATCTCGGACGCAGCGATACATGTGAAATAAAAATTTAAAACATGAGCAGTTGTGGTTCACGTTCTTCAGACAACGCAGAATTCGGGCATTTCACGTTGTTGCTTTGTAGAGGTTAACAAAGTATTATAATGCACGTGCACAGCCATTGTTTTGTTCATTAAACCTTTTGTTTAGCGAAGTCCCTATTGCTGTTGCCGTTGACTTTTCCGGAAAATTTATATTATCTTTTTTTAGCTGGGAACAGCGATGAGGAAAGCTTTCATTCACAAATGTTTTTCGTCTGTCATGATCATAGCCTGCAAAAACGGATTTTCTACTTATCGGAGGTGTGAAACTATAAAGCCGGAAATCCCTCAGTGTTCGCACTGCAGGCTGTCACGATGAGTACACCACTAAGCGATTAGGTTGTGACTAGAATGGATACTCCAAAATATGGTGAGACACTTAAATTTCTGTATATAAAGTACCAACCGATCTTAGTAAGTTAAGTCTTACGATAGGTTTACCAAGTTCAATTATGGTGTAACCAGAACAATTTATGAAAGCTAACCATTTCGAGCCGGCGCTTAGACCTAATCACTAGAGATCAGTGCCTGACCCAGCAGTTATTCTCTGCCTAAATAGGGTGTCGTTTATCTGCTTGTACCTGTTTTTGTGTCACAAAGTGTCTCACCATATTTTGGAGTATCCATTCTACCAATAACCTAAGCGATTATCTGCTACATCCTGATTTTCGCCAAAGGATTGCGTTATTCACACTTTGCTGTTATGTGATTAGTCTGTTCAACAGACCGCCAGCAACCACAGACACAAAAGGAAAAGAATGTGGTTCGGACATGAGCAGCCGTTTCTTCAGTTGTGGAGAGTGCTGCATAACATTCCAAAAACGGCTGCAGCTCCATGTGGTAACTACAGTGCTGAAAACACAAAGTGCATAGAAGCCACCTTGTCATGGCGGCAATGTTTTAATAGCAAATAAACAAGGTATTTGTAACGACATTGCATCACATCATCTACAGTACCTTGTGCCAGTCGATTCCATAAGAAATGTAGTTCAGATACCAACAGGATGAGAGAATGACCTTTAAGCCTAGCCCTGTAACTTTTGCCATCTCATTTTGCCAGCCACCTTTCCACACATTGACGACAGTATCGGGCAGAACCTCCACACCATTATCAACCACTTCCTGCCAGATGATATAATCCTTGCCAAGACTGCCGACTATCTTCAAAAGTCTGAAAACAAACAAGTTTTGCTACATGACCTGCAGTTGGCTACCAGTCAGAGCTGAGACAATCGGGGGAAGGGGTGGGGGAATATTTGGTCCCGTGACATTTAGACCACTCCCGCGCGAGCGAAAATATTTGATGGTATATAAGTAAGATTACACAGGGATTGCGTAAATGAACATGGCGAAGTAGATGCTATAATTTCTGGTGGGAGATTGTTCTATGATGCGATTGTCTTAGAGTAAAAAGAGATTTACTGCAGTCGAACCCCTATTATTAAAGTCACCAAACATATAAACTGCCACACCTATTAAGCCCAAATCAAAGTCCCAATGACGGCCTTCCTATGTATGTATGTATGTATGTATGTATGTATGTAAATCTTTATTTAAACACGGAAAATCATCAGTTAAGCTTAAGTTAAAAACTAAAACTAATTACAACTGCTATTGTTTTTACTTCTATGAAGGGGCCTGCCCCCTTTAGGTGGCCACTATCCATTTCTCCGAGAGTCGCCATTTCATAGGGATTAAACTGTAATGTGTGGGTGACCTCAGGCACCCATGATGTGCTATATGATTTACATGACTTTATGCTGTTGACAATTCAATTAAAGAGAATCAACTGGAAACAAAACACCAGACTGACTATGACCAGGGACGTACATAGCGGGCGGACGGGCAAGGGGGGGGGGGGGGGTGGGGGGCAGCAGGGCATCAGTTGCCCTCACCAGGAGCAGGGCACCAGTTACCCCCACCAGGAAAACTAACTGAATTTCCCAGAGGTCTACAAATCTCTGGCTTGCGCATAAGTCTTACGCTACGTTTTCAAGAAACTTCACGCGTTTCTCCTCAGCGCGCGCTTGACGGGCTGTTATTTGAATCACGCGTACTAACATTATATTTCAACTGATGAAGGCTTAAGGTAATTCCCCTGAAATAAAACTGACAATAGATTTTCGTTCAAACTTTGCCCACTGAATATTTATCATATGAGAACTTCAATTTTGCAATAAAAAAGGGGGGTGCCCATACTCATTAAGGAGCACTGGGGCCTTGAAAATGACCCACTTTGGCATTATTTAACGCTTATTACAAGAACGCATTCCCAGTAATAATTGTAAATTTTTGTGACCGAGACTCATGAGAACACGCATTAAACTGGAGTCAATGCGTTGTACGGACACAAATAAACTTTTTAAGTTTGATTTAGACAGAAAGCTGAATCCTTGATTAAAATTTCAACCAAATTTCTTGACATGGTTACCATTGGGCAAAATAGAAAAGACCACAGTTTACTTGCTATTTTCGCTATTTATTCAATTTTCAACAATAGAAATCAGATCAGTCTTTCCTCAAGCAAAGTTTATGATAAGTTGATTACAATGACTGGAAAAAAAATTGGGGTGCCCATGCTCGTTGGTGAGCTATAGCCATTTTTCAACTGAAAGAGCTCAATATCAAGGCAAATCCGCCATGTTTTCAGTGTGCACGTGCACGAGAGCGCGCTAAATGACGCCATACATTATGCGCAGAAAGGATGCGCAGTGCAATTGTGAGGAATAACCTTAAGTACCAGCCGAAACGTCTTGAACGAAACATCAAAAAAATAGCCAGTGTCAAACCATTATCTCACTCATACATAATGAATTGGCCTAGACAAGAACTTTAATTTACTGAAATGCAAAAGTATGATTGACTCAGTTTTTGTTCGTTTTTTCCCTTAGCATGCGTGGCAGGCGTCCGAAGGGGAGGGAAAGGCGAAAGATAAGCCAGTGAAGCACGAGAAGATCGGACGCGGGAGGATCGCGCGCTCATTTTGACTTTCCTCCCTCCCTTTCTACGGCCTGCCACGCAGGCTATTTTTCCCTTAGTGTGCGCAGCATCTGTATGTCACATAGGCTTTCCTGGAAAAAATTAAACAATTTGCAGTTGTTTGAAAATTTGAATGATGCCTATATAATATTAATGCCTATGTTTGCAACTTGTAAATAAAGTTAGGATGGAACGAATTATTGTGTTCATGAGAAATCATGAATCGGCATTCTGAAAGAAAGGAATGTTTTTCGACGGTGAGTTGTAAAGTTCTGTGAGAATTTCTTACTAAAGCGAAGACTTTGGTTTTCATTGTTGTGCGACGCCTATAATTATAACATCAATGCCTATGGTTGCAACATATAGAGTTAAGGTGGCATTTTCCAAAAAATTGCTGTCAGATTACCTACCCCCGGGCAAAAATGTGAGGACAAATTTAACTGAAATTCCCACCCTGGGAAATGATTTGTGGTCAAGGGGACAGCAAGATAATTCAAATGCTCTACCTCTGGGCCAAAGCGATCAATGAAATTCCCACCCCATGCCCTGCCTTCCCCCCTGCAGAATGACATTGATAGGTGCATTAAGGGAAAACCCACTTGCAGGACTGTAATTTTCTGCTGTGTCATGATTAATCAGAATCTCTAACAAACAGAAATACAAACCAAACTGGTTGAAAGTTCTTGAACCAAAGATTAATTAATAAAACCAACATATACCACTCAGTTCTTACTTCTGTTCATAGTACTGCTCCAGCAATGAGTAATTGGTACCGTATCCCATTTTGGTCATAAACTCGGTTATACTTGGATTACTTTGCCTACAACAAGAATCATCAAAGAATAAATTGTCGCCTGTTTAGAGCTGCTATCATGTTATTGTACATACAGTAAATCCTTGAAATAGTTCAGGCTTCCACTCGCAAATGTTGTATTACCACAGAACGATCATATCCAGCAACGAGATGGGAAATTTTAAATAAGCACCCTCCGTCTGCTCCTAACTTTGAAATAAGTACCCCGGGTGCTAATTTGAGGAATTATGGTATACATATGAAAGCTATAACAAGAAAACATTCAGGAATCTTGACAGGCACATAATGCTTGCACAGAGCTATAACTACATAATCATTATCATTTGATGCATTGTTTTCTTCCTTTCCATTGGCCAAGAGCCCACCATGCGACCTGGAGATAACTGCCTACAAATAATGGGCTGCCTACAAATAATGGTAGTACCATTTA
>JAHPZR010021682.1:0-11358 GCA_019787425.1 Platygyra sinensis
AAGTCATGTATTCACAAGTTCTATGGTTGTTTTTAATCCCAAGATTATTTTCAGAAACACTCGCCGCATTAAGTCTTTTTTCCCCTATAAAGACAGGCTCAGCCGCTCCCTTGTGTCTAAAGTCGTTTTATAAGGCTAGCTGCTGGATTGTAATGATTGTTATATTGGGAAAACAAAACGTACATTGCATGACAGGAAGACGGAACATTTCAAGGCGCTGACGAGTAACAGCCATTCTTCTGCCATTGCTGACCACATGACCCAACAGGCCACAAGATTTAAATGAGCTCACTTTGACATTTTAGCTACTGGACAATCTGATATACACTGTAAAATTAAGGAAACCTTATTGATTCGTGATTTGAAACCAGCGCTGAATGAAAATGTTGGCAGTGAGAAACTTCTTCTCTACTAGCCACTTATATTTTTCCAGCAGACTTAAGGTAATTCCCTTGAAATTGTTCTACTATCAAACTTTTTTTGAAACTTGGCGTAATGAACATTCATGATATGAACATTATAAAAATGCAATAAAAGAATGGGGTCACCGTGCTTGTTTACGCGTCAGCAGGCTCTTAAAATGGGGTATTTTTACTGGTTGCCCGTTAAAAGTTCGAATCACCTTCATACAGAATTAAATCTTGGTTACTTGAAAGGCACAAAATTTTGTCGTGAAAGTAAAGCCTCATTTATTGACATAAGCAGTATTGCTTCATTTAAGCCGTTTTTGATTGCCTGGTTGCGGGGATATTGCACTTTTTCGGACAGTTCCGTGGTTAACTTGAAGTCGTCGCCTTGGCCAAAATACACTCAGTTGGGAATTATTTTCCAAAAAAAATCATGTTCTACTATCAAACTTTTTTTCCTCTTCAAATATGTTCTTCATCAGACTATTCTTAGCAAATATCTGAAATAAAAATCGGGGTCACCGTGCTAGTTTAAGAGAAAAGGAGAGTTTATTCCCTTATCGAGCTTAGTTTGAGGGAAATCTCTTACGTTTTGCACGTGCACGCGCTCATGTGCGCGTGCTGATGACGCGAAAATCGTGCGCAGTAGGGATGCGCAATGCAATACTAAGGAATTACCTTAACTAGGTCTGTTTATTTTATTTACTTTTTCAATGTCATTGCTTTCCTTATTTGGTATTAGCTTTCGGGTTTAAATTTATTGTAGTTTAGGTAACCGTTACTTCTGAAGATGTATGTTGGAGCATACGAAACGTCAAGTTCTTAAATGAAAGTTTTTTACAACATGCGTTTTCTCGTTACGTTTATAACCGCAGTTTGTTTGTTATTTTTACTGAAGTTGAAATGGCCAAAGAATAAGAGTGTTTACGTAAAGGACCTCAGTCACGGTTTGCGCAACTGAAAAGCTGAGCCTAAAATTTTCAAATTCGTCGTTTGCAATCCGTTGGTGCTTTTCTATCTTTGTAAAGTACTATTCTCAATTTTTTTCAGTTTAAAGGTAGTTTTGCACGCGGTCAAAATAACTCAAAATACCGTGGTTGAGCTTAAAGTATTCCAGTTAACATTTCGAAGGGGTGTAAAGGCTTCAATTTGAAGTTCAGCTGAATGGTCACGCGAAAAATGTAAAATGTAATTTGTTTATTCACGGAGCACCAAGGAGTTCACAAGAACTCGTTTCGGAAATGTCCCTACATTCCAGGATCGAATTGGAATTTGGAAATGTTGGCTTTTAAGGCGAGGGGAAAACCGGAGTACCTAGCCTGCGTTGCAGACGAAACTAACCTTCTGTATACTATACAGAGGTTTAGTTTCGTCTGCAACGCAGGCTACAGAGTACCCGGAGAAAAACCTCTCGGAGCATACTAGAGAACCAACAAGAAACTCAACCCACATATGACGCCGGGTCCGGACACATTAAGAGGCGAGCGCTCTAACCACTACACCATCTCTGCACTCCCAACCTCGTGGTATTCTCAGTGCAGAAGTCATATACGAAAGCCTTGTACGGGACAATAAACAGGCCGAATTATCACGAAGGAAGAGGGGTAGGATCGAATTTTTGGTCAGGTCTAACAGGTGGGTGAGAGGAAATCGTAGATTTTGGTCTGAAATAGGGCAAGAATTTCGAGAAGAGGGACGCACACCTTTGGCCTATTTTTTTGTGGGAATAACCGCACCCCTACACCTCGATCAGGAGGGCTAGGTTGGAAGACAATGCAAATTTGTCCAATTCAAAATAAAGCGCTTTCTGGCCCCGGTTGTTCAAGGACTGGGTAACGCTATCCAATGGATAAATCGGTATCCAGCGGGTAACTGTTGCAAAAAGAAACCACTCTATCCACTGGCTACTGATTGCCGGACATCCTGTAGATAGCGTTGTTCACTTTGTCCACCGGGGCCTGCATGATCAAGCTACAGAAAATATAATTTCTGACGTTTGAGGGACGAATTAGTCGCAAATTATTATTCTGACGGCACGTTGGAGAGACTCGCGGTGCATCTCGGGTTGCTTTAGGACTATTTAAGGTTTTGGCGGGAGATTTAAGTCATTCTAGGTCGGTCAGTCGGAGTTTTCGCCCGCTTTATTTTTATTTTTCGGATAACGTTTCGTTTTGAATCAACTCGTATATTGTAGGATGCCCTTTCCTCGGGGTCTCGTGCTGCTGCATTAGATGAGGAATACGTTTCCACATATTTTTTGGCCACATCTAAAGGGTGGTTTTTTAGTGGTTTTTCGTATCTGGCGTAGCACATTTTCTGAATTCTTGAACTCTTTAGTTACCTTTGTGAGGAACACATAATTATGAATAATTCAATAGGTATTAGGCTACATTAAATCGCACGGCTCATGGCTGACTGACTCATCCTAAATAAACTTTTCACATTGAATATCTCGTGCGAGTGTAGTCAGAATTATTGAATAGCTCCGAATATTACGCACAAATTTAACGTGCAGGCGATTTCTTTGAGAAAAATCTTTATTTGGAACCTCACATTTACGTACAGCTCACATAAAATGGAGGCATACAACTTTCTTGAGATACGACTTATTTTAGAGTGAAGTTACAGACACTTGTACTATCATACCAAACTACCAGCAACGCGAAACAAAAGCACGATAAATTCGCTAATTGCAGATCTAGTGTACCTCTTACAGGTACAGAAAAACCTTTTATATCCTTCTGACTCAAAATTAAGCAAAATAATTAGAAAAATAAATTCTTAATTCAAAACAGCTTTCTCTTCAATAATGCCACTCGTGTCGACAGTATTGGGACTGGACTCCAGGCTCGGCAGGAATTCCACGCCTGCAAAAAATAGTTATTGACACATGAAAATATACATTGTAAAACTATGAAATTCATAAACCGCAGCAACAGAACAATGAACAGGACGATTTTACACGAAGTTTATAAAATCATTTCGTGCAAAACGGGTTGGACGATTCTTAACGCAATACTTTCTTGCGGCAACAAGTTGCGGAATTTTGAAAACAACTCAAAAACCTATGATATTGTCGGCCGGAATTTGTTGGAGATTCTTTTTGCAATGCTGATAGTTATCAACTCCAAATTAGATGCGGGGGCGGATTTAGGGAAAAAGAGAGAGAGAGGGGGGGGGGGGGCGGGGGTGAGGGTGGATTCCACCCTTTCTTTGGAGGAGCAGAAATGAAATGACTGATTGAAACAATTGTGGTTATTGGGAATTAAAAACGCAAACTCTTTGGACAGATACATCATCGTACTTTTTAATTTGGCACTGCTAGTATTTCTGGTGTAACAGTTTTTCAATTAAGTTCCAATTCTCGAATTTCCAGATTTTGGCAGTATCCCCTACTGATTCTTCAAACCCAAGATACCAACCACCATGCCACCTTAAAAAATCCTAAATCCTCCCCTGAGGTGTTAAGTGCAAATCACCTTTCAATTTGAAGGAAACCTTGAAGAACACTTGAGAAAAGAACCACTTTTAAGTGTCATAGATTTTGGGCGCTGTTGTGTTAATTGAAGACACTATAAATAGAGAACCAAATACCGGAAATGGAATTCAGGTTAAAAAAAAAAACAAAAAACAAAACAAAAAAGAAAACAACTGGTTAGAGGCTGACCAGTGAGCTATTCACAGGATGTGGTAAGACACTTGACTCTCACAGGAGCCCATTACTAGGAGCCTGCAACTCCCATAAAAAACCAATGTAACGGCATTTTTACTGACTAGTCAATTTTTAGATATTTTTGCTACGAAATAGGCCAGTTCCAGTCTACATGAGCACGCTTTAGTAAGGTTAAAACGATGCGGACTCACATGAACATGTCGCATGTCAACATTAGTCTGTGCTTGTGATTGTAATTGGTCACTGAGGTTCCTGTGGGGCTCTGAATTCCAGAGAAATTCAAACTAAAAATAGATGGGTTTGTGAAAACGCCGTGGCAGGAATATGGGGTAGTTGCAAGCTCCTAGTGATGGGCTCCTGACTCTCACTGTGCCACTCTCTACCCACGTGTAGGGATGGGTATTTGTACGCTTGAAATTAATGTTTGAGGATAACCCTGGGATATACTAGCATCCCATCCAGCCGGAGAAAGGTGTACACTCCTAGCCGCTTCATGCCTCAGCAGCCTGGATAAGCCACAACAGTATGGACAACTTAACAAAGTTCTTTTAAATCTTTCTTCAAACATCCACAGCAGTGTAAATCGTGAACAAGCCTTTCTCACCTGATGTAGCGACATCTGTGCTCCCAAAGGCGCTTGTCAGCATCATTCAGGTCTGTTACAGACTTGTTGCTCCAGAGTCTCTCACCCACAGCAAGGGCACGAGGCCTGGAACAATCAGAACGAAAGAATACTTAGCCATTGTGATGATCTTTCCAGTGTCTCTTGCGACCTTTACAAGATAGTGGGTTTTTTTTTGCGCAATTCCCTTTTAATGTGATTGCATGGAAAACACTGACATGTTGGGACAAAAGTCCTTTTAAAAACGCAGTGGTTGGCCCTCAATTCAGGTCAGGAGAGTATCCCAGCTTGATACACACCAAAAATTCGCAGAAAAAGAATCAAAAACAAAGAAAACGAACATCTTGCATCAAGTACAGCAAATATTTGGATCTTTACAATCAGTGGACAGTGCAATATATTGCGGTTTTACGTACTAAAATATTTACAAAGATGTAATCATTTATCAGTCAACAAAGCTGTAACATTTTAGATAGCAGGCGTAATTGTCTGCTAAAAGAAAACGTTAAATCAAGAAAAGTTACGGAACAAAAATACTAAGGAATGAAAAACACCGGCCTACCAAGTCCTGGAGAGCACGTTCGTAGCATCTACAAATTCCCCCCACATACAGCCAGTTCCACCCATAACCAGTTCCTTCTGTTTATCAGTGCCTGTGAAAAAAAGAAAAATATATATCAGCTTTACTCTCTCACTCCTCACGCCAGAACAGAAGGGTTTGCTTGCTCGCAGACTGCTGGTAGTAACTTTTGTGCACGGTTGAGGCCAATAAAGGGTCAAGTCTAAAAGGGGGGAGGGGACAGAGACGAGTGAGAGCCCGAACAGCATCCTGGTCAGCTCGAAGAGCACTCCGTTTTGGTTGGAGTGTGTTGAGAGGAAGGAATGATGAGAAGTAGTTTTCGAGTATCATTGAGTAAAAATCAAAAGTGGTGCCGTGGCTATAACAAGACACTCGGCAAAAAGGAATTCATCAGATAGACTACGAGTATTTCTTCTTTCGCTACGTCCGTAGTGCGTGACGTGATCGAATATGGCTGCGTCTCGCCCACATCAGGAGCCCATTTCATTCACTATACCTGCGGTCAAAACAACCGTCCGTGTACAGCTGTCTTATTTTCCTTCGCGTGTTAAAGAGAATACAAAAATGTGTGCGAGGTTCTCTGTCAATAAGTTTGCGTGTCTCGAGCTACCAGTTTGCTCTTAAAATGTAATTCTCGCCGGTAAAGTGAGAAACAGCCTCGCTACAACGTAACGTTCATGATGAATTCATACGAAAATATGTTTAGGCTTTGGACCATTTTTAATTACCATATAAGCTCATATTTTGGTCTCTAATCTCTCTAGCGTCCCTCCTTCGTTTGAAACCGCGCGCGATTCGCAAAAAAATTCGATTGCTTTGCAGCCTATTTTCAGAAGTCCTGCGAGCTACAATATTGATTAAGTTCCTCTAGTTTGTACCAAATTAATAGTGATAAATAACGACTTAAAAAGTTATACAATGTACCTGGAAAATTTTGCGGATCACATTGATAATACTGCAAACACAAACAGAGAAAAAGAATATAAACAAATAAAAAGTAAACTTAACTACACCTAAACAAGTGAATAATGTAAGCAAATTGAACAGAAATTAATTGCATAGCCTAATGCCTTAGCAAAGTCTAAGCTGCAATATTTGCGAGAACAAAGCAGTGACAGTTAGCTGTAGACAATAATTACTTTCTCTTTCCAAACTCAAGGCACATTGTCCATACGGGCGAATTCAATGATGTGGGTAGCCCCCATAGGGGTTCTACTACCCCTCAAGGGGACCTAGAAATACTCCTAGTCACTTCCTCCGGCACAAACCGGGATAAGCTGCAGCTGAATGGGATACTGGCATAAAGCAGATTTGATGGTCTTTCATGATAGGTGACAACAGGAGCCCATAACTAGGAGCGTACAACTACCCTATATCTCTGTCACGGCGTTTTTTCACAGACTGATCTTTTTTTAGTTTGAATTTAACACGGATTTAGACCGCCGCAGGAGCCTCAGTGATCAATCACCAGCACGAACGTAACTTTTAATGCGCGCTCATGTAGACCAGAAGTGACATATTTCGTGGGAAAAGAAGCCTAAAAGTAGGCCGGTCGGTAAAAATGCCGCGACATGGGCTTAAGTATAGGAGTTGCAGGCTCCTAGTTATGGGCTCTTGGTCACGTACACCCTTCCGCTGTATTCAGGAGTTAAGTGAGTTTAAATAACCACGGCGGTAACTTTAAGGACAATGACCATTTAAAAATGAAATTATATTTCACCTACAAATCTCGCGGTACTATAAAGTCATTTACTATGTTTACCACTGCCAAAACTATCCCGAAACTGAATCTCGGACGCAGCGATACATGTGAAATAAAAATTTAAAACATGAGCAGTTGTGGTTCACGTTCTTCAGACAACGCAGAATTCGGGCATTTCACGTTGTTGCTTTGTAGAGGTTAACAAAGTATTATAATGCACGTGCACAGCCATTGTTTTGTTCATTAAACCTTTTGTTTAGCGAAGTCCCTATTGCTGTTGCCGTTGACTTTTCCGGAAAATTTATATTATCTTTTTTTAGCTGGGAACAGCGATGAGGAAAGCTTTCATTCACAAATGTTTTTCGTCTGTCATGATCATAGCCTGCAAAAACGGATTTTCTACTTATCGGAGGTGTGAAACTATAAAGCCGGAAATCCCTCAGTGTTCGCACTGCAGGCTGTCACGATGAGTACACCACTAAGCGATTAGGTTGTGACTAGAATGGATACTCCAAAATATGGTGAGACACTTAAATTTCTGTATATAAAGTACCAACCGATCTTAGTAAGTTAAGTCTTACGATAGGTTTACCAAGTTCAATTATGGTGTAACCAGAACAATTTATGAAAGCTAACCATTTCGAGCCGGCGCTTAGACCTAATCACTAGAGATCAGTGCCTGACCCAGCAGTTATTCTCTGCCTAAATAGGGTGTCGTTTATCTGCTTGTACCTGTTTTTGTGTCACAAAGTGTCTCACCATATTTTGGAGTATCCATTCTACCAATAACCTAAGCGATTATCTGCTACATCCTGATTTTCGCCAAAGGATTGCGTTATTCACACTTTGCTGTTATGTGATTAGTCTGTTCAACAGACCGCCAGCAACCACAGACACAAAAGGAAAAGAATGTGGTTCGGACATGAGCAGCCGTTTCTTCAGTTGTGGAGAGTGCTGCATAACATTCCAAAAACGGCTGCAGCTCCATGTGGTAACTACAGTGCTGAAAACACAAAGTGCATAGAAGCCACCTTGTCATGGCGGCAATGTTTTAATAGCAAATAAACAAGGTATTTGTAACGACATTGCATCACATCATCTACAGTACCTTGTGCCAGTCGATTCCATAAGAAATGTAGTTCAGATACCAACAGGATGAGAGAATGACCTTTAAGCCTAGCCCTGTAACTTTTGCCATCTCATTTTGCCAGCCACCTTTCCACACATTGACGACAGTATCGGGCAGAACCTCCACACCATTATCAACCACTTCCTGCCAGATGATATAATCCTTGCCAAGACTGCCGACTATCTTCAAAAGTCTGAAAACAAACAAGTTTTGCTACATGACCTGCAGTTGGCTACCAGTCAGAGCTGAGACAATCGGGGAAGGGGTGGGGGAATATTTGGTCCCGTGACATTTAGACCACTCCCGCGCGAGCGAAAATATTTGATGGTATATAAGTAAGATTACACAGGGATTGCGTAAATGAACATGGCGAAGTAGATGCTATAATTTCTGGTGGGAGATTGTTCTATGATGCGATTGTCTTAGAGTAAAAAGAGATTTACTGCAGTCGAACCCCTATTATTAAAGTCACCAAACATATAAACTGCCACACCTATTAAGCCCAAATCAAAGTCCCAATGACGGCCTTCCTATGTATGTATGTATGTATGTATGTATGTATGTAAATCTTTATTTAAACACGGAAAATCATCAGTTAAGCTTAAGTTAAAAACTAAAACTAATTACAACTGCTATTGTTTTTACTTCTATGAAGGGGCCTGCCCCCTTTAGGTGGCCACTATCCATTTCTCCGAGAGTCGCCATTTCATAGGGATTAAACTGTAATGTGTGGGTGACCTCAGGCACCCATGATGTGCTATATGATTTACATGACTTTATGCTGTTGACAATTCAATTAAAGAGAATCAACTGGAAACAAAACACCAGACTGACTATGACCAGGGACGTACATAGCGGGCGGACGGGCAAGGGGGGGGGGGGGGGTGGGGGGCAGCAGGGCATCAGTTGCCCTCACCAGGAGCAGGGCACCAGTTACCCCCACCAGGAAAACTAACTGAATTTCCCAGAGGTCTACAAATCTCTGGCTTGCGCATAAGTCTTACGCTACGTTTTCAAGAAACTTCACGCGTTTCTCCTCAGCGCGCGCTTGACGGGCTGTTATTTGAATCACGCGTACTAACATTATATTTCAACTGATGAAGGCTTAAGGTAATTCCCCTGAAATAAAACTGACAATAGATTTTCGTTCAAACTTTGCCCACTGAATATTTATCATATGAGAACTTCAATTTTGCAATAAAAAAGGGGGGTGCCCATACTCATTAAGGAGCACTGGGGCCTTGAAAATGACCCACTTTGGCATTATTTAACGCTTATTACAAGAACGCATTCCCAGTAATAATTGTAAATTTTTGTGACCGAGACTCATGAGAACACGCATTAAACTGGAGTCAATGCGTTGTACGGACACAAATAAACTTTTTAAGTTTGATTTAGACAGAAAGCTGAATCCTTGATTAAAATTTCAACCAAATTTCTTGACATGGTTACCATTGGGCAAAATAGAAAAGACCACAGTTTACTTGCTATTTTCGCTATTTATTCAATTTTCAACAATAGAAATCAGATCAGTCTTTCCTCAAGCAAAGTTTATGATAAGTTGATTACAATGACTGGAAAAAAATTGGGGTGCCCATGCTCGTTGGTGAGCTATAGCCATTTTTCAACTGAAAGAGCTCAATATCAAGGCAAATCCGCCATGTTTTCAGTGTGCACGTGCACGAGAGCGCGCTAAATGACGCCATACATTATGCGCAGAAAGGATGCGCAGTGCAATTGTGAGGAATAACCTTAAGTACCAGCCGAAACGTCTTGAACGAAACATCAAAAAAATAGCCAGTGTCAAACCATTATCTCACTCATACATAATGAATTGGCCTAGACAAGAACTTTAATTTACTGAAATGCAAAAGTATGATTGACTCAGTTTTTGTTCGTTTTTTCCCTTAGCATGCGTGGCAGGCGTCCGAAGGGGAGGGAAAGGCGAAAGATAAGCCAGTGAAGCACGAGAAGATCGGACGCGGGAGGATCGCGCGCTCATTTTGACTTTCCTCCCTCCCTTTCTACGGCCTGCCACGCAGGCTATTTTTCCCTTAGTGTGCGCAGCATCTGTATGTCACATAGGCTTTCCTGGAAAAAATTAAACAATTTGCAGTTGTTTGAAAATTTGAATGATGCCTATATAATATTAATGCCTATGTTTGCAACTTGTAAATAAAGTTAGGATGGAACGAATTATTGTGTTCATGAGAAATCATGAATCGGCATTCTGAAAGAAAGGAATGTTTTTCGACGGTGAGTTGTAAAGTTCTGTGAGAATTTCTTACTAAAGCGAAGACTTTGGTTTTCATTGTTGTGCGACGCCTATAATTATAACATCAATGCCTATGGTTGCAACATATAGAGTTAAGGTGGCATTTTCCAAAAAATTGCTGTCAGATTACCTACCCCCGGCAAAAATGTGAGGACAAATTTAACTGAAATTCCCACCCTGGGAAATGATTTGTGGTCAAGGGGACAGCAAGATAATTCAAATGCTCTACCTCTGGGCCAAAGCGATCAATGAAATTCCCACCCCATGCCCTGCCTTCCCCCTGCAGAATGACATTGATAGGTGCATTAAGGGAAAACCCACTTGCAGGACTGTAATTTTCTGCTGTGTCATGATTAATCAGAATCTCTAACAAACAGAAATACAAACCAAACTGGTTGAAAGTTCTTGAACCAAAGATTAATTAATAAAACCAACATATACCACTCAGTTCTTACTTCTGTTCATAGTACTGCTCCAGCAATGAGTAATTGGTACCGTATCCCATTTTGGTCATAAACTCGGTTATACTTGGATTACTTTGCCTACAACAAGAATCATCAAAGAATAAATTGTCGCCTGTTTAGAGCTGCTATCATGTTATTGTACATACAGTAAATCCTTGAAATAGTTCAGGCTTCCACTCGCAAATGTTGTATTACCACAGAACGATCATATCCAGCAACGAGATGGGAAATTTTAAATAAGCACCCTCCGTCTGCTCCTAACTTTGAAATAAGTACCCCGGGTGCTAATTTGAGGAATTATGGTATACATATGAAAGCTATAACAAGAAAAACATTCAGGAATCTTGACAGGCACATAATGCTTGCACAGAGCTATAACTACATAATCATTATCATTTGATGCATTGTTTTCTTCCTTTCCATTGGCCAAGAGCCCACCATGCGACCTGGAGATAACTGCCTACAAATAATGGGCTGCCTACAAATAATGGTAGTACCATTTAAAC
>JAHPZR010021683.1:0-13681 GCA_019787425.1 Platygyra sinensis
TCTACGATCTGGTTACTGAGGCTCCTGTGGGGATCTGAATTCGAGATAAATTCAAACTATTAATAGATCTGTCTGTGTAAACGCAGTGACAGGAATATAGGGGTAGTTGCAGGCTCCTAGTGATGGGCTCCTGATTCGAGATGATATTTTACCTTAGAGTAATTTCAAGACCAATTTTGTGTTTGGTCACTTTATAGTCTCGCTCGACTGCCAACTGCGACTGCTCGAGTATTTTTGCCGAGTCATTTCTTAAAAGAGTAACGGCTTTTACTTTCTTCTTCTTGCTTCTCGTATCTGTTCAATGCCTATACAAAAACACTTTTTGTACCTTATCTTCCGCCCAGTCGCGTAAAATATTATCTTAATTCTCAAAACGCCTCGCCATTTTAAAACACAGAGGGAAAAGCTTTGTAATGATGACGTCAATCGTGCGTTTGTCCTCTAATAGATCATAGGCGAGAACCAATCAAGATGCGAGAATAATTTGGGTTATTATATAATTGAGAATACAGTAACTGCATCCCTTTTATATACCCTCGGTTAATAGACAATATCACATTATCCCCTCATTCTGGCTGAGGCCGGAGAGTAAATGAGAGCTTTTAAACAACATTTTAGAACCAGATTGAAACCCCTAAATGACAGTTTTTTCCACCCTTTCATACACCTCAACTTGTGAAATCCCTATCATTTTATCATCTCATGTATTCTTGAAGCCTCCCCATATACCTCATTGCAGGGCGTGTTCCCACATACACATAAGGAATTCTTGACAAGCAGTGATGAAGCTGGCCTCCAGGTTTTGAGCACAAACTTAGCTTAGCTGGACTGAGTTCACCGACACTAGCATCACTCTCAACACTAACACTAACAATGTCACTCTCAGTCTGATTTTCTAAATAATAATATACAAGCAGCAATTTTTGCATTCAGATTGGTTAAAAACATGTCACCTAATCCCAAATCAATGGAACTTCACCAGTGCCACGCTAAACCACATTCGATTTGGTTTTTTTTTTTTTTTTTTTTTTTTTTTTACCACAATATCAAAGATAACGAAAGAAATCTTTGTCAAGATTTGTTGACAACTGAAAACACCGACTCGGACTTGAAAGTGCACGCCCTGCATTATGCAAATGAGCCACGCGTCAGTTTCAAAAACTTTTGCAAACTCGCTCAACATGCAGAAACAATACGAAAAAATTTTTGGGATCGCAAAAGAGTAATGACGTGGGCGTTGTCGATAAGAGTACACACCACGATAAACCACATTTCGATTTTTACGTTTTTATGTTTTTTTTTACCACAATATCGACGTCAAAGCATCCATGGTCAAAGAAAATGTCTTTTTTTCAGAGCGCGAGCTGAAAAAGGCATTGTGCAACAAACTGACGCGATCTGCGTGCGAGATTAGCAGTTGTGATAAAAATAAAGTTTCCCGCGTATGCGCAACTTGTAGTAATTGTTGATTGGTTCGTTCGGAGCATGCGCATGCAAGTTATCCTGGACTGACTCGTGGGACCCGTTTCTCGAAGCTCTCGGTAATTACCGGGCCTGTTAAGCTGTTTTGCTTTCCATTCCAGATGGGAGTTCCAAAAGGTTTGAAAATTGTACAGTAAAGTTATGATCTAAAGAAACAAAATGAACTTTAGTAGAAGTCAGAACACACCCTACTTTTCTTGAGACGTTGATTTCAAAATATGATTTCGGGCCCTTTAAGTTACCGAGTCTTTCGAGAAACGGGACCATGGACTCTCTTTTCGCCCACCCGGGTTCAACCCATACAGGGGGCGGGAGAAAAGAAAGTTCAGATACTGGACTAACACAAACGATAACTCCTGCACGATTCCTTTGTAATTCAGCGACGAAGAAATGACGTATTTCTTAAAAAAAAAACACCCTTCAAAATAACGATTTTTTGAATGAGTAATCGTCCTGTTCTTCAAACTAACTGATATGACTAGGAGGAAGACAAGATTTTGTTTATCGTGGCCCAATAAAAAATGTTAAAATATCCGGCCGATTGTAAAACATTGGCATTTTACTTGCTGATAAAAAGATTATGCCATATTCAAATTTGATTTTGTCGCTTGAACCTCTTTTCTACAGGATGTGACGTCATTTTTTGTTGGATGATCTAGATAAACAAACAAAAAGTGCCAGGCGCAGCAGAGCGTTTTTCCCCGCCCCTGTGGTGATAAAAATTCAAGTTACGCCCGCAAAACAGGATCTTGATGCTTTTAAGAAGCTCTTTACAAAATTTCAGACGAGCAAACCCGTCCTTTTCATTTGGAGTCTCCCTCGGGTGACGTAGCCGAACAGTTCCTATCAGAAATACATCCCTAATAAAGCGCTAAAAAAATACGGAAACAAACCATTTAAGCAAGGCGACATTAAATTTAAGCTGTCTTTTTCCGACCGTCGGCTGAAGGGGAAAATAAAGCGACTATTAAGCCGCGCACTGCTACCAAAGAGCACTCATGATACCTTGCTGGGGTTTCCCTGGAGTTAATTTAAAATTTTCTCACTTGCTGCATAACGTGGCAGCTCTTGGGGTTCGTTCTCAACGCGAGCAGAAAATAAACAGGAACAAGTCGAAGTTTTGACGGGAAACACCCCTACACGCGGCGTGTGTTTAATTTCGCGGACAACCACGCGCATGTCAAGTATGACTCGCAATTCACGAGTGACGGGAAAGAACGTACAGCGTCTTTGCGTCCTCGTGTAATCCCCAGATACACAAGCATCTCCTCCCCTCGGATAAACGACAAAGAAGACAATGCCAGTCGCTATGCAGTCTAAACGTTTATTAACAAAACTTGCCCCTTTCTAGTACAACAGTTAAGGAATTACGGAGAGCTTTCCGATATACATACTTCAACTCACTCAAATTTATTTACACAAGATTTAACATTTTATCAAAAAAAGGTCTCCTTTCTTAACTCATAAAATTGACAATGTGTTCATGAGAATTCTAGCTATTTGCTTTCTCGTAACTATTTACATTAAGAGATCAAAATCTGACCTGTGCTGTTCAACTACATATTTGAGAGACTGCTTACTTCCCTCACTTATACCGCGATTCCCCCGCAGGTCTAGTGTGACTAGTTTTTTCCAGTTGTCGCGCTGTACTGCTTCACACAGACTGGTAACAGCGATATCAGTGATCTGATTACCACTCAGATTTAGTATGGTTACTTTACAGCTTGAATGCTGTAAAGCGTTACACAGACTACTAACACCAGTATCTGTGATCCGATTCCAACTCAGATCTAGTGTGGCTAATTTACAGCTTGGATGCTTTAAGGTGTCACACAGACTGCTAACACCGCTATCGGCGATCTCACAATGAGTCAAATCTAGTGTGGTTACTTTACAACTTGACTGTTTTAAGGCATCACACAGACGAAAAACACACGTAACGCTGAACTTACTATAACGCAGATCTAGCGAGATTACCTTGCAGCTTGGATCCTTCAAGGCGTCACACAGATCGCCAAAACTGATACACTGGTTATCAGTTCGACCAGATGGGCTCGTGGTCAGACCTAGTGTGGTTACTTTACAGCTTGAACACCGTAAGAGGTTACACAAACTGGTAACACCGGTATCGGTGATCTGATTACGAGTCAGATTTAGTGTGGTTACTTTACAACTTGGATCCTTCAAGGCGTCACACAGACTGGTAACACCGGTATCGGTGAGCTGATTACGAGTCAGGCCTAGTGTGGTTACTTTACAGCTTGGATCCTTCAAGGCGTCACACAGACTGGTAACACCGGTATCGGTGAGCTGATTACGACTCAGATCTAGTGTGGTTATTTTACAGCTTGGATCCTTCAAGGCGTCACACAGACTGCTAACACCGGTATCAGTGATACTATTGTTCATGATACATAATTTGGTCAATTTACTAAATACTAATCTACTAATACGATCAACACATTCTTCAGTCAAAGGAACAGAATCAAAACTTAGTTCGGTAACGAGACAGCATTCTCTTTCTAGTGATTCACAGATACGTTTTATTCCAGACAGTGTCAGAGATGAATTGATGAAAGTCAAACTGTTAACACTAAAGGAATGTTCAGGTCTTTGATGCTGTGCTGTAGTAGCTTCCTCTTCATTCAATGCACTAAAGACATCCAGCAAAAATGAAATTGCGATACAATCCACATAATTTAAATGCTCAAAAAGCAATGCGCCATTAGAAGAGTAGTGATGAGGATGATTCTTAATGACATTTTTAGCAAATTCTTTGTCTTGATATTCACTGAGGCACTTTGCTCTCAGCAGAAGATGGTCGCTGCTGGATGAAGATGAAATACCTTCTAGCAATTTTTTCATTAGTAGTTCACCACTCTTGTTCTTTGACAAAATACCAGCCATGAACTGCATAACCATATCGGAGACATCTGGAGGAATTTCATCTCGGATCCCTCTCTCAAACCAACGAGCAGCCAAATATTCTTGAATGGTTAAATGCGTAAAATTGTAGTATTTCGCGATTTCAGAAATAGACTTCATGAATGGAGGACCACAGTGGAGAAGACCGCTTCCTTTCAGTTTTTCGATTTCTTCCGGAAGAAACTTTTCTTCCAAGTCTCTTTCTTCAAAAACTGGCTTTTTCTGCAAGAGCAGTTCAGCTGCAAACTCAGATAATTTATCCAACGTTCTTTCGACTTGATGTGGGGCATTGAATCTCTCAGGAATTTGTTTCTTCCTATACTCTGACGCAGCATTATGTTTTAGTTGAAAAAAGTTCACAACTTCAGAATAAATCTCCGTTGTTGACACAGGGAGATCATTGGTGAAATTTGATGTTTTAAGGGCATGTTCCATGTAGAAACACATCAGAAAACACATAAAAGGGATGTGAGCAAAACTAACAAGATTCTCATTCTTCATGACATGATCGAGAACGATGTTCTTCATGGTTTCGTTTCCTCTGAAATAATTTTCAATAAACTCTTGAACCTGTTGCGGAGAAAACCCTGCAATTTCCACGTATCGGCCAAAGGGGATTCCTCCCATCTTATCAGATTCATCAGGCCTTGATGTGATCATAACAACAGAGTTTCGTAACAGTCTTCTTTTGATGAGTTTGGTACACAGTACGGCGACAGGCATTCTATCTTTAGCACCATTTGGGTACTGTTGGTCCGATGTACCAGCGATGCAATGTTGCTGTGAATACTCGTCATACCCATCAATGATGATGAAAACTTCTTCAGAGTGACTCACAATGTATTCAAACAACGAGTCATCAATGTTTGAGCTATCATTCAATAGTGTAGAACGGTTTAAGAGTTGTTGTAACGACAACTGGCGATTTTCTAGGCCATTCAGTTGGCGGAAAGTCAACAAGTACGCAAACTTAAAATTTGGGATTTTACTTGCTTGGGACTGAAAAAGCTTATCGTCAGCCCAATCTCTCAGGAGCTTTTGACACAACAAACTCTTTCCAATTCCTGCTTTCCCAGTAACAAGAATACGTTCCGGCCTCCGTTTATCATTGGCAGCGGCAATGAATATTTCTTCACAGTGTTCTACTGGAGTACCACTCACTTGCCCGCAACGACGCAGCTGGTCACTTCTTGTTAATCTCTCGTCTTTCTTCTTTAAGGTCTTTCTATCGAGTTGTATGAGAACATTTGAGAATATCTCATCTATTCTCACGTTAGGGATCGCTGTTGAGTCCATCAATTTGGGCAGGAACTCTGTTTGGCTTCTAATAGATTCTTTCAAAGCTGTTGTGTATGAACTCACAGCTAAAAAAGAAAGAAATAACGTTAGAACAAGCCATTCAAACAGTAAGCCTCACATGTAATTATGTAGCCAGACGTTTCGTAATTGGTGAGTTACTAGGAATACAGCTGTTTGGAAAGGCGATAATTGGCACGCGACCAGGGTCAAAAGGTGTTATAGGTATTGCTAGTTCTTGTCTATCGATGTTCACGGCGTTTCAGTGTGATTAAAAAAAATCCTGAATAAGTTTCGTCTTGGTTCTTTACGCTTCGCAACCTCGTTCCCAGGGCCTTTTAACGAGGTTGTACGCTTCGTACTGAAATACCGTGAACATCAATTAAGCGGCAATAAACGTCCACTCCCAATAAAACTTTTCTACATTAACACGGACAGTTGTATGTTTCCGTAGGATATCCTCTCTCGAAACAGCTAAATAAAACTTGACCACGGTCGTCTGCCTTTACAAAGCTGACGCTTCGAGTGTTAGCTCTTCCTGGAGCGAGTCGTCAGCTTTCGAATCTGTTTATGGTGGCCAATTCACATTATCAACCAAGTTGATAAAACCAAATTATCTTGCAATACTCCACACCGACGCAGCACCACAGTTTCTTTAGAAAGTTGCCCCCTTTATGCCTTTACAAGGTCGGTTTTGATTTTGATTAGAGTAAGAACCAAGCACACAATTTTTGTCAGTGTTAGTTTCTAGAGAACTCGGAGGTAAAGTGAAACACTATGTTACAGGTTCGTTGTTTGAAGTGGTAGGTAGTTTGTAGTCTAATCAGAACGCAGGCTGTCAGAACAGCAACAAGGTTATTTACTACACACGAACGCAGTAATTCCACACAAGACTTCACAACAAGCACACGCTAGGCTTGTGAACTATACTTCGACTTCCGTCACTCTTGTATAAACACGGCCTCTGCCAGATACCACGTAACCTCTCTGTTATACTTCAACAAACACGACCTCTGTCGACACTTTACACGCGACCTTTTCTCACACTTCAATAAACACTACTGACTCACGAGATAACTCTCTCTAAACACTCCTGGGAAAACCACTTAAAAACTACACTGACTCGCTTATATACTTTACAGTATAAGTATCTAGAACTTTCTGGCTCTACAAAATAAAGTAACATTACGACATTAAACTATTTACAGCAGCAGACGTAAACCACTGAAATAAATTGCTTAGTCATCGTGACACAAAACTAATTAAATATGCATAAAGCTTTTAGACCAATTTAGCATATACATGAACCTTCCATGTCACGCAATAATTTTTCGTAACATAACCCCTCTTGAGAAGAAATTTCTTAAATTTCTACTAACAACGAAAAATTAATTAAGTAGTATTAAGTGAGGAGGTTGCCCAATGTCTCTTAAGTTATTCCTGTACTCTGCTCAGATAATCTGCTCCCACATTCTCAGATCCCTTGATAGCCTCAACTCTGAAGTTGTAGCTCTGAAGAAACGTAGCCCACCACATGAGAAGTCCGTTGGCAAACTTTGCACTGTTCATATACTTCAGTGGTTCGTGATCGGTTTGCAGTACAAAGGAAACTCCGTATAAATACAGGTGAAGCCTTTTGAATCCCCACACAATGGCTAAACACTCTTTCTCGATGGTTGAATAATTACGCTCCGCATTTGACAATTTCTTGCTTCCATAGTAAACGGGGAATAGCTTACCATCATGTTCCTGCATTAATACAGCGCCGATGGCATCGTCAAAAGCGTCAGTCCTCAAAAAATAAGCTTTCCCGGATCTGGCAACCGCAGGATTGGTTCTCTTGTAAGGAGAACCTTGATACTCAGATAGGCCTTCTCTTGCGCCTCGCCCCATTCTACTTTGTTAGGTTGGCCTTTACGCGTGAGGTCTGACAGCGAGGCTGCTAATGCTGCGAAGATGGGGATAAAATCTCTGTAATATCCAGCCAAACCCATGAACGATCTTATCTGCTTCTTCGTAGTTAGTCTTGGAGCATCTCTAATCTTTGTCACGTTGTCTTCGTGAAGACCAATCAAACCTTCCTCCAAGCGATGACCAAGAAAATCCACGATGTTGACTCCATAAAGACATTTGATCGGTCTTATGGTCATTCCAGCTGCTGATAATCGTCTAAACAAATCTCGAAGCGCCTTGATGTGTTCTTCCCACGTACGGGTGTGAACCAAGATGTCATCCCAGTAAAATTCAACGTTGTCCAATCCATGCAATAACTTCTTCATCACTCTCTTTAAGGTCGCTGCGGAGTTGATCATACCAAACGGCATCTTCAGGAATTCGTATGATCCGTAAGGCGTCGCAAAAGCAATCTTCTGTATATCCTCTTCGGGTATAGAAATTTTCCAATAGCCCTTGCTCAAATCAATTCTCGTGAAATACTTGTCACCATTCAACTTCTGGAACAAATGCTCGGCAGTCGGCGGAAGCCATTGACGTAAGAGCATTAATCCGAAAGGGATAGACCATGAGAGTGTAACAGTATATAAGAAACTGGAAGAGAAATAAACGCATCTATAGAGAGATACGGCCCTTTGTGAACCAGTGCCCCGAGATATCCCCGAACAGCTGCTTTAGATTTTAGCCAGTTAAACCGTGCGGTGCAGAAGCACACAACATGCATTTACCGATCATTCAGATAATATATTTTTAAGAAAGGCTGCTGTGGATGTTGACATTGACGAAGTCACACCACTGACAAATCTTTTCCCATAACCCCTCCCCTCTTCTCCCAACACACTCTAGCAGACCAGAGCAAGAGCCAGTGAATCACTCCTCGCTCTTGCTCTTGTCTGAACAAAAGGAGAGGCTACGAGGACTTGACAAGGTTCCCCTGGTCTAAAGGGAGGTTAAACGAATAACTTCTAAACACGGCAAAATTAATCCAACCAAGGCTCGAATCACAAGAAAGTGTCAGTCAAAGTCTTGAAACAGCATGGAGTCCTGGGTCGGGCCCCGACTAAATGTAAGTTTACATTCAGAATACTACAAACATTGCTGTAGGTTCTTTACCTTTTTGTGATGAATTATTTTCGTTGTCAGACCTGGATTCTTCATTGCCTAGTTTTTGCAGGCAGTTCGGAATACTTTGATACTATATGGGGTTCTGTTGACGACACACTCACTGTGATGCCTGACTTATCTACAGCTAGGGACTTTCTCAACACCCTCAACCACGCCCACCCCACCATCAAGTTCACTATGGAGGTCGAAAATGATGGAATGTTCTCCTTCTCGGTATTCAACTCCAAAACCGAGCCGCATTGAAACTAAAGTGTTCGTGAAGCCAACAAACAGTGGTCTGCTACACCATTACCACAGTCATGTCGATAATAGGTAAAAGCGCGGCCTACTGACAACTATGTTCGATCGCGCATATCGCCTGTCCTCGTCATGGTCTTACTTCACTGAGGAGTGCGAACGACTGAAGTCTGTGTTCTCTAAACTGAAGTATCCCAAGCACCTTGTACACTCCGCTGTTAAAACCTTCTTAAATTTAAGGGTCGCTGACCAGTCTTTATTGCGGTCTAAATCTACGACAAAAAAACACTACTCGGGGTAGTCATACCCTTTAACGACCAGGAGTCTGCTAATATCGTGAAGACGCAGTTGAAAGATCTCAGTGTGAAGCTCCAGACTATTGTCCAACCAGTGCTTACGAGCCGTTGTCCAGGAGTTTCCGACAGGCAAGCCAAAGGCTCAGCTCATTGATCAACAATGCGTTGTTTATAACTTCAAGTGTGACTAGTGCGATGCTGGTTATGTCGGATACACCCTTGGACATCTGTTCGTACGCGTCCATGGACATAGAAGCAAGACCTCGTCAGTGCGCAAACGCTATGATAATAGACACGCAGGCAGAATTCCGGATGACCTCCACAGTTGTTTTAATATGTTGAAAACATGTCAGAACAAGTTGGATTGTCTCGTTAATGAGATATTACTCATTAAACAATTACGACCGTGTCAGACTCAATTCGCGCTAAGGTCTTTGTCTGACATAAGCAAATTAATGACTCTGGACTCTTAAATACTCTTGAAATCGCATATTTAATTAAGTTTCCCTTAACAGTGGCGCCAAGATGTCACCGAAACGTCGGACTCTTTTATGGCTAGTTTTTGCCTGTACATGGTTCTCAATATTGTCAGTAAATCACAATATTCTTGGTATTTGGGACAAAATTTCCTGCTGCATTCAGAGTTGATTTGTTAACAGAGAAACTTAAGAGTGACATACACCATCCTTCATTCTCATTATTAAAGGACTGACATTTACCAAATATAATACATATTTTAAATCACTCATTCTGATTGTGATGTATCTACAGCCTGTCTGGAATGTGCTTAAAATTCATCTATGAGGAACCATTTCATTGGTGTTGCCTTTTCATAAACCTATTCCAGGGGTAAATAGAAACATTTTGCAACAACACTCTTGGAATTTCCAAAACCTTTTTGGGGGTAAGCATGGATATTTCCTGGAAATGCACATTCACTAACTTATTAATTTTATTCAAATACTAGAAGAAATCACATATTATTGAGTGCGTTGGAATTATTGCTGCTAAGGGGATGGAGGATGCCAATATAAATGACTATTGCCGTCGATGCAAAGAGGGGTTGCTCCCAGAAAGAAATGGGTCGTCAGCAACTGCAACAACAGCAACAATTTGTGTCAATCAGTATTCAAAAATTCAGATTACATAGATTAAAGCAGTCAGCAGCTGTCACAAAAGGCTCAATGGCTAAAGAGACGGCTCATTGCGCGCAAATTGCTCGTTTTCATTTTTCGCTACGAGGGTCACCCAAATATTGCCATCAGCTATTCAGCGCAGTAGCGCATCTTGAGAATACAGATCATCGCGTTCAAGTGCTACTTAAAAAGACGAGGAACCAGTAGAACGACGAAGCAACACTCGCGACGAAGCAATGAGTCACGCTATTGGAAAAGTACATCCCTCACGAGATGCGCAATAGCACATGAACATTATGTCATTCAAGATGGCGTCGAAATAGTAGATGACTCGTTGACATTGAAAGGAAGCTTTCGCCTTGGTAACACAGAATACCCAAGTAGTTAGTTATTAGGGCTTCCACCTCAAGTAAAATAAATTTCCAATGATAAACATCGCGAAGAATGCCTATTGTTCTCGGGACATTTACTTGCAGTTGGAAAGGTCTGTTATAACGCTTGTTATTATTCATAGCACCCAAAAGAAGCTTATTCATTGGTTGCTATGAACGCACGGCAATGCTCATTAGCCTGATGGAGGCGGCAAACTAAACAATGAAACCAGTGCGCTATTGTTACTCCCTTTGTTTCGTTTAGCACAAACCGCTTTTGTTTCTTACTTTGTTTGAATAGACAAGTTTTCTCTTTCGTTACGTCCTAAGCGAACCCAAACACTAGCTAACATGGCGATCGATGTCCTGGTAGTCGATTTGATCCCGGCAAATCCAATCGAATTGTTCGGTAATCGAGCCCAAGCTAACACCAATCGTTCGGGTGCCTAACGGTCGATTATCGAGTTCAGTCGAATGTTTGATTATCAAACGATCAAGATCAATCACAGTAAATAAAATATTCGATTTTGCTCGATTACCGAACACAAACAAACACAAATAAACACTCGACCTTGGTTTTGTTAGTAGATTTTAGATATGCCCGACCTGCTGGAGTTCATATGTCTTACTTCACTTTACTTTTAATTTACCTAATTTTACTTTACTTAAAGAAATTTCCAGTTCATTTCGAATTACAAGCGTATTTCGATCACCGGCGACTTTTGATCGCAAAGACTAATGATCTTAAAGATTGTATGAAGCTAATGTAGTCTAGATCAGTTGCGCTATTGTATCGTTTGGCGACTGCTCGATCTCTTCGGGATTGATCGTAATATTAATCCACGTCTCTGATCGGAATAGTTTTCCTTTTTTTTTCCATTGGTTATCGTTTCCATCCTTCGTTTAAATCTCCTTATGTTTTCGCCGATTGTCGTCCAACCCGATCACGGGAAGATTCAGTCAGTCAAATAATGATTTTCTTGAGTAGGCTTTTGTTTCGTATTGGCAACCATTGTTATTCAGTCATGGGCTGAAAACATGGCATCAGCGCCATTTTCGAACGGAACTCCGACTTAAAATTTTAGAACTGAAAGGGATAGTGGTTATCTTCACTAATTTTCAAAATCAAAACGGATTCTGTTTCAGGAAAGATCCATCTTCCATTTCCCGCTCTGGGTTTTGGAAGCTAGTTTGAGTTTTCAGAAAATCGCTCTGGAATTTGGCTTCCATACAAAAAATACCCGTTTTTTTGTCATTTTCAAGGTTAAAGGGATAGGCCTACACTTTGTAAAACTTCTTACTTTACGTGTAAATGAAAGATTAACCCTTCCTCTTCAAAAGCCCGCTCTTGGGTTTTTAAGTTGTTCCTTCTGTAAATCTGGGAAGCGAGTTTTATTAACGCCGTCGGCTGATTTCGGCTCTTTCTTCTCTTATTGTGGGCTAATGAGCGGCGCTCACATTCAAATTTCCCCGCTTCAGTGGTTATGAATAATAATGATGTCCAAGCATTCTGCCCGATGACGTGTAGTAAGAGTTGAATATCACGCAGGCACAAGGCCTCTCCTCAGTAAGAGAAAAGGGCACAACCCTCTTTTCAACAAATCTGGAAACTCCGCCTGTTCGTCATATATATATCATCATTGTATTTTCTCAGTGTAGCCTTACATAAGGCGGCTGAGCCCGCAATACGAGCGGCAGTCAAAACTAGCTGTCCTAAGGAAACGACACGTAATTGCAGTTCGTAGCAGCTACCAAAAGTAAAGATTAATACCTAAGGTTTCCTGGGTCTCTTCCCAGAAGTGTGCACTTGAGAATTCTGGGTTTGAATTGGACAAGGAACAACATATTTTGTTGAAAATAAGACAACTATTATCCTCCTGGCGACACTCAACGAACTACGAGCGAGTTGCCATGCCGAACGAAGGCGACCCATTTCGGCGCCAAATTAGAAGCTCGAGGGCACAAAATGTTTCATATTTTTCACTTTTTACAATGTGATACCGTTTTGGGAAACTATAAACTCTTTTTCGTAAATATGTAATGCCATCTTCAGATCCTTTCCTGTGAACTTACAATGACGTCAGGGCAGTAAAGTTTTCCTACCTGCTGAATCATGATTGGTCAATTCAAATTTCAGGCGCGCCAGCCGTACGCAAGGAGGTATACACCTTATTCCAAAATGTCGCCATTTTAGTATTCTTTTGTTTACTGCAAATTAGCCCTTATTGCCTCGTTCTTAAACTCGAAATTCAAAAGAATATTTTCCGTTTAAACGAGGCAACAAGGGCTAATTTGCAAGTAAACAAAAAATGGCGGCCATTTTGGAATTAGGTGTATTGATACCAACATTTAGGGACCACTTTGATTAACTGGTGAAAGTTATTTAAAGTTAAAATATTTACAGTCTCACCTGATAAATTGTTTCCTGTATCTTCTGTGTCACCCGATAAATTTGTAGTGCCACCTGATAAAATCATAATTCGATAAAAGTGTTTATTAAAGTGCCATTAAAAGCAAATCAAGTAAAATAAATTTACAATGATTAATGTATTGTTAGGAGTTGAATATTACGGAGGCACTAGGCCTTCCTTTCAGTAAGAGAAAAAGGGCACACCCCTCTTTTCAACACATCTGGAAACTCCACCTGTTCGTCATAAATTATATCATCATTGTATTTTTTCAGTGTAGCCTTACATACGGCGGTTGAGCTCGTAGTACGAGCTGCAGTCAAAATCGATTTTTATAACTCTCCACGTTCATATCTGTCAAAGTATTGTGGGTTAACACACTTATCTACCCTTACCATCCAACAGTTCAACTATTTAATTCTTACCTGGAGTCTGTGATACACTTGCAGCTA
>JAHPZR010021684.1:0-11448 GCA_019787425.1 Platygyra sinensis
ATTGAATAGCTCCGAATATTACGCACAAATTTAACGTGCAGGCGATTTCTTTGAGAAAAATCTTTATTTGGAACCTCACATTTACGTACAGCTCACATAAAATGGAGGCATACAACTTTCTTGAGATACGACTTATTTAGAGTGAAGTTACAGACACTTGTACTATCATACCAAACTACCAGCAACGCGAAACAAAAGCACGATAAATTCGCTAATTGCAGATCTAGTGTACCTCTTACAGGTACAGAAAAACCTTTTATATCCTTCTGACTCAAAATTAAGCAAAATAATTAGAAAAAATAAATTCTTAATTCAAAACAGCTTTCTCTTCAATAATGCCACTCGTGTCGACAGTATTGGGACTGGACTCCAGGCTCGGCAGGAATTCCACGCCTGCAAAAAATAGTTATTGACACATGAAAATATACATTGTAAAACTATGAAATTCATAAACCGCAGCAACAGAACAATGAACAGGACGATTTTACACGAAGTTTATAAAATCATTTCGTGCAAAACGGGTTGGACGATTCTTAACGCAATACTTTCTTGCGGCAACAAGTTGCGGAATTTTGAAAACAACTCAAAAACCTATGATATTGTCGGCCGGAATTTGTTGGAGATTCTTTTTGCAATGCTGATAGTTATCAACTCCAAATTAGATGCGGGGGCGGATTTTAGGGAAAAAGAGAGAGAGAGGGGGGGGGGGGGCGGGGGTGAGGGTGGATTCCACCCTTTCTTTGGAGGAGCAGAAATGAAATGACTGATTGAAACAATTGTGGTTATTGGGAATTAAAAACGCAAACTCTTTGGACAGATACATCATCGTACTTTTTAATTTGGCACTGCTAGTATTTCTGGTGTAACAGTTTTCAATTAAGTTCCAATTCTCGAATTTCCAGATTTTGGCAGTATCCCCTACTGATTCTTCAAACCCAAGATACCAACCACCATGCCACCTTAAAAAATCCTAAATCCTCCCCTGAGGTGTTAAGTGCAAATCACCTTTCAATTTGAAGGAAACCTTGAAGAACACTTGAGAAAAGAACCACTTTTAAGTGTCATAGATTTTGGCGCTGTTGTGTTAATTGAAGACACTATAAATAGAGAACCAATACCGGAAATGGAATTCAGGTTAAAAAAAAAACAAAAAACAAAACAAAAAAGAAAACAACTGGTTAGAGGCTGACCAGTGAGCTATTCACAGGATGTGGTAAGACACTTGACTCTCACAGGAGCCCATTACTAGGAGCCTGCAACTCCCATAAAAAACCAATGTAACGGCATTTTTACTGACTAGTCAATTTTTAGATATTTTTGCTACGAAATAGGCCAGTTCCAGTCTACATGAGCACGCTTTAGTAAGGTTAAAACGATGCGGACTCACATGAACATGTCGCATGTCAACATTAGTCTGTGCTTGTGATTGTAATTGGTCACTGAGGTTCCTGTGGGGCTCTGAATTCCAGAGAAATTCAAACTAAAAATAGATGGGTTTGTGAAAACGCCGTGGCAGGAATATGGGGTAGTTGCAAGCTCCTAGTGATGGGCTCCTGACTCTCACTGTGCCACTCTCTACCCACGTGTAGGGATGGGTATTTGTACGCTTGAAATTAATGTTTGAGGATAACCCTGGGATATACTAGCATCCCATCCAGCCGGAGAAAGGTGTACACTCCTAGCCGCTTCATGCCTCAGCAGCCTGGATAAGCCACAACAGTATGGACAACTTAACAAAGTTCTTTTAAATCTTTCTTCAAACATCCACAGCAGTGTAAATCGTGAACAAGCCTTTCTCACCTGATGTAGCGACATCTGTGCTCCCAAAGGCGCTTGTCAGCATCATTCAGGTCTGTTACAGACTTGTTGCTCCAGAGTCTCTCACCCACAGCAAGGGCACGAGGCCTGGAACAATCAGAACGAAAGAATACTTAGCCATTGTGATGATCTTTCCAGTGTCTCTTGCGACCTTTACAAGATAGTGGGTTTTTTTTTGCGCAATTCCCTTTTAATGTGATTGCATGGAAAACACTGACATGTTGGGACAAAAGTCCTTTTAAAAACGCAGTGGTTGGCCCTCAATTCAGGTCAGGAGAGTATCCCAGCTTGATACACACCAAAAATTCGCAGAAAAAGAATCAAAAACAAAGAAAACGAACATCTTGCATCAAGTACAGCAAATATTTGGATCTTTACAATCAGTGGACAGTGCAATATATTGCGGTTTTACGTACTAAAATATTTACAAAGATGTAATCATTTATCAGTCAACAAAGCTGTAACATTTTAGATAGCAGGCGTAATTGTCTGCTAAAAGAAAACGTTAAATCAAGAAAAGTTACGGAAACAAAAATACTAAGGAATGAAAAACACCGGCCTACCAAGTCCTGGAGAGCACGTTCGTAGCATCTACAAATTCCCCCCACATACAGCCAGTTCCACCCATAACCAGTTCCTTCTGTTTATCAGTGCCTGTGAAAAAAAGAAAAATATATATCAGCTTTACTCTCTCACTCCTCACGCCAGAACAGAAGGGTTTGCTTGCTCGCAGACTGCTGGTAGTAACTTTTGTGCACGGTTGAGGCCAATAAAGGGTCAAGTCTAAAAGGGGGGAGGGGACAGAGACGAGTGAGAGCCCGAACAGCATCCTGGTCAGCTCGAAGAGCACTCCGTTTTGGTTGGAGTGTGTTGAGAGGAAGGAATGATGAGAAGTAGTTTTCGAGTATCATTGAGTAAAAATCAAAAGTGGTGCCGTGGCTATAACAAGACACTCGGCAAAAAGGAATTCATCAGATAGACTACGAGTATTTCTTCTTTCGCTACGTCCGTAGTGCGTGACGTGATCGAATATGGCTGCGTCTCGCCCACATCAGGAGCCCATTTCATTCACTATACCTGCGGTCAAAACAACCGTCCGTGTACAGCTGTCTTATTTTCCTTCGCGTGTTAAAGAGAATACAAAAATGTGTGCGAGGTTCTCTGTCAATAAGTTTGCGTGTCTCGAGCTACCAGTTTGCTCTTAAAATGTAATTCTCGCCGGTAAAGTGAGAAACAGCCTCGCTACAACGTAACGTTCATGATGAATTCATACGAAAATATGTTTAGGCTTTGGACCATTTTTAATTACCATATAAGCTCATATTTTGGTCTCTAATCTCTCTAGCGTCCCTCCTTCGTTTGAAACCGCGCGCGATTCGCAAAAAAATTCGATTGCTTTGCAGCCTATTTTCAGAAGTCCTGCGAGCTACAATATTGATTAAGTTCCTCTAGTTTGTACCAAATTAATAGTGATAAATAACGACTTAAAAAGTTATACAATGTACCTGGAAAATTTTGCGGATCACATTGATAATACTGCAAACACAAACAGAGAAAAAGAATATAAACAAATAAAAAGTAAACTTAACTACACCTAAACAAGTGAATAATGTAAGCAAATTGAACAGAAATTAATTGCATAGCCTAATGCCTTAGCAAAGTCTAAGCTGCAATATTTGCGAGAACAAAGCAGTGACAGTTAGCTGTAGACAATAATTACTTTCTCTTTCCAAACTCAAGGCACATTGTCCATACGGGCGAATTCAATGATGTGGGTAGCCCCCATAGGGGTTCTACTACCCCTCAAGGGGACCTAGAAATACTCCTAGTCACTTCCTCCGGCACAAACCGGGATAAGCTGCAGCTGAATGGGATACTGGCATAAAGCAGATTTGATGGTCTTTCATGATAGGTGACAACAGGAGCCCATAACTAGGAGCGTACAACTACCCTATATCTCTGTCACGGCGTTTTTTCACAGACTGATCTTTTTTTAGTTTGAATTTAACACGGATTTAGACCGCCGCAGGAGCCTCAGTGATCAATCACCAGCACGAACGTAACTTTTAATGCGCGCTCATGTAGACCAGAAGTGACATATTTCGTGGGAAAAGAAGCCTAAAAGTAGGCCGGTCGGTAAAAATGCCGCGACATGGGCTTAAGTATAGGAGTTGCAGGCTCCTAGTTATGGGCTCTTGGTCACGTACACCCTTCCGCTGTATTCAGGAGTTAAGTGAGTTTAAATAACCACGGCGGTAACTTTAAGGACAATGACCATTTAAAAATGAAATTATATTTCACCTACAAATCTCGCGGTACTATAAAGTCATTTACTATGTTTACCACTGCCAAAACTATCCCGAAACTGAATCTCGGACGCAGCGATACATGTGAAATAAAAATTTAAAACATGAGCAGTTGTGGTTCACGTTCTTCAGACAACGCAGAATTCGGGCATTTCACGTTGTTGCTTTGTAGAGGTTAACAAAGTATTATAATGCACGTGCACAGCCATTGTTTTGTTCATTAAACCTTTTGTTTAGCGAAGTCCCTATTGCTGTTGCCGTTGACTTTCCGGAAAATTTATATTATCTTTTTTTAGCTGGGAACAGCGATGAGGAAAGCTTTCATTCACAAATGTTTTTCGTCTGTCATGATCATAGCCTGCAAAAACGGATTTTCTACTTATCGGAGGTGTGAAACTATAAAGCCGGAAATCCCTCAGTGTTCGCACTGCAGGCTGTCACGATGAGTACACCACTAAGCGATTAGGTTGTGACTAGAATGGATACTCCAAAATATGGTGAGACACTTAAATTTCTGTATATAAAGTACCAACCGATCTTAGTAAGTTAAGTCTTACGATAGGTTTACCAAGTTCAATTATGGTGTAACCAGAACAATTTATGAAAGCTAACCATTTCGAGCCGGCGCTTAGACCTAATCACTAGAGATCAGTGCCTGACCCAGCAGTTATTCTCTGCCTAAATAGGGTGTCGTTTATCTGCTTGTACCTGTTTTTGTGTCACAAAGTGTCTCACCATATTTTGGAGTATCCATTCTACCAATAACCTAAGCGATTATCTGCTACATCCTGATTTTCGCCAAAGGATTGCGTTATTCACACTTTGCTGTTATGTGATTAGTCTGTTCAACAGACCGCCAGCAACCACAGACACAAAAGGAAAAGAATGTGGTTCGGACATGAGCAGCCGTTTCTTCAGTTGTGGAGGAGTGCTGCATAACATTCCAAAAACGGCTGCAGCTCCATGTGGTAACTACAGTGCTGAAAACACAAAGTGCATAGAAGCCACCTTGTCATGGCGGCAATGTTTTAATAGCAAATAAACAAGGTATTTGTAACGACATTGCATCACATCATCTACAGTACCTTGTGCCAGTCGATTCCATAAGAAATGTAGTTCAGATACCAACAGGATGAGAGAATGACCTTTAAGCCTAGCCCTGTAACTTTTGCCATCTCATTTTGCCAGCCACCTTTCCACACATTGACGACAGTATCGGGCAGAACCTCCACACCATTATCAACCACTTCCTGCCAGATGATATAATCCTTGCCAAGACTGCCGACTATCTTCAAAAGTCTGAAAACAAACAAGTTTTGCTACATGACCTGCAGTTGGCTACCAGTCAGAGCTGAGACAATCGGGGGAAGGGGTGGGGGAATATTTGGTCCCGTGACATTTAGACCACTCCCGCGCGAGCGAAAATATTTGATGGTATATAAGTAAGATTACACAGGGATTGCGTAAATGAACATGGCGAAGTAGATGCTATAATTTCTGGTGGGAGATTGTTCTATGATGCGATTGTCTTAGAGTAAAAAGAGATTTACTGCAGTCGAACCCCTATTATTAAAGTCACCAAACATATAAACTGCCACACCTATTAAGCCCAAATCAAAGTCCCAATGACGGCCTTCCTATGTATGTATGTATGTATGTATGTATGTATGTAAATCTTTATTTAAACACGGAAAATCATCAGTTAAGCTTAAGTTAAAAACTAAAACTAATTACAACTGCTATTGTTTTTACTTCTATGAAGGGGCCTGCCCCCTTTAGGTGGCCACTATCCATTTCTCCGAGAGTCGCCATTTCATAGGGATTAAACTGTAATGTGTGGGTGACCTCAGGCACCCATGATGTGCTATATGATTTACATGACTTTATGCTGTTGACAATTCAATTAAAGAGAATCAACTGGAAACAAAACACCAGACTGACTATGACCAGGGACGTACATAGCGGGCGGACGGGCAAGGGGGGGGGGGGGGTGGGGGGCAGCAGGGCATCAGTTGCCCTCACCAGGAGCAGGGCACCAGTTACCCCCACCAGGAAAACTAACTGAATTTCCCAGAGGTCTACAAATCTCTGGCTTGCGCATAAGTCTTACGCTACGTTTTCAAGAAACTTCACGCGTTTCTCCTCAGCGCGCGCTTGACGGGCTGTTATTTGAATCACGCGTACTAACATTATATTTCAACTGATGAAGGCTTAAGGTAATTCCCCTGAAATAAAACTGACAATAGATTTCGTTCAAACTTTGCCCACTGAATATTTATCATATGAGAACTTCAATTTTGCAATAAAAAAGGGGGGTGCCCATACTCATTAAGGAGCACTGGGGCCTTGAAAATGACCCACTTTGGCATTATTTAACGCTTATTACAAGAACGCATTCCCAGTAATAATTGTAAATTTTTGTGACCGAGACTCATGAGAACACGCATTAAACTGGAGTCAATGCGTTGTACGGACACAAATAAACTTTTTAAGTTTGATTTAGACAGAAAGCTGAATCCTTGATTAAAATTTCAACCAAATTTCTTGACATGGTTACCATTGGGCAAAATAGAAAAGACCACAGTTTACTTGCTATTTTCGCTATTTATTCAATTTTCAACAATAGAAATCAGATCAGTCTTTCCTCAAGCAAAGTTTATGATAAGTTGATTACAATGACTGGAAAAAAATTGGGGTGCCCATGCTCGTTGGTGAGCTATAGCCATTTTTCAACTGAAAGAGCTCAATATCAAGGCAAATCCGCCATGTTTTCAGTGTGCACGTGCACGAGAGCGCGCTAAATGACGCCATACATTATGCGCAGAAAGGATGCGCAGTGCAATTGTGAGGAATAACCTTAAGTACCAGCCGAAACGTCTTGAACGAAACATCAAAAAAATAGCCAGTGTCAAACCATTATCTCACTCATACATAATGAATTGGCCTAGACAAGAACTTTAATTTACTGAAATGCAAAAGTATGATTGACTCAGTTTTTGTTCGTTTTTTCCCTTAGCATGCGTGGCAGGCGTCCGAAGGGGAGGGAAAGGCGAAAGATAAGCCAGTGAAGCACGAGAAGATCGGACGCGGGAGGATCGCGCGCTCATTTTGACTTTCCTCCCTCCCTTTCTACGGCCTGCCACGCAGGCTATTTTTCCCTTAGTGTGCGCAGCATCTGTATGTCACATAGGCTTTCCTGGAAAAAATTAAACAATTTGCAGTTGTTTGAAAATTTGAATGATGCCTATATAATATTAATGCCTATGTTTGCAACTTGTAAATAAAGTTAGGATGGAACGAATTATTGTGTTCATGAGAAATCATGAATCGGCATTCTGGAAAGAAAGGAATGTTTTTCGACGGTGAGTTGTAAAGTTCTGTGAGAATTTCTTACTAAAGCGAAGACTTTGGTTTTCATTGTTGTGCGACGCCTATAATTATAACATCAATGCCTATGGTTGCAACATATAGAGTTAAGGTGGCATTTTCCAAAAAATTGCTGTCAGATTACCTACCCCCGGGCAAAAATGTGAGGACAAATTTAACTGAAATTCCCACCCTGGGAAATGATTTGTGGTCAAGGGGACAGCAAGATAATTCAAATGCTCTACCTCTGGGCCAAAGCGATCAATGAAATTCCCACCCCATGCCCTGCCTTCCCCCTGCAGAATGACATTGATAGGTGCATTAAGGGAAAACCCACTTGCAGGACTGTAATTTTCTGCTGTGTCATGATTAATCAGAATCTCTAACAAACAGAAATACAAACCAAACTGGTTGAAAGTTCTTGAACCAAAGATTAATTAATAAAACCAACATATACCACTCAGTTCTTACTTCTGTTCATAGTACTGCTCCAGCAATGAGTAATTGGTACCGTATCCCATTTTGGTCATAAACTCGGTTATACTTGGATTACTTTGCCTACAACAAGAATCATCAAAGAATAAATTGTCGCCTGTTTAGAGCTGCTATCATGTTATTGTACATACAGTAAATCCTTGAAATAGTTCAGGCTTCCACTCGCAAATGTTGTATTACCACAGAACGATCATATCCAGCAAACGAGATGGGAAATTTTAAATAAGCACCCTCCGTCTGCTCCTAACTTTGAAATAAGTACCCCGGGTGCTAATTTGAGGAATTATGGTATACATATGAAAGCTATAACAAGAAAAACATTCAGGAATCTTGACAGGCACATAATGCTTGCACAGAGCTATAACTACATAATCATTATCATTTGATGCATTGTTTTCTTCCTTTCCATTGGCCAAGAGCCCACCATGCGACCTGGAGATAACTGCCTACAAATAATGGGCTGCCTACAAATAATGGTAGTACCATTTAAACATGTTTTGCTGCAAATAATATTCTGCTCATGCATAACTGGGACCATGCTCTCGAGAGAATTAATGGCAGATCGCTTCCCTGAGCTGCCAGGAAGTGATAAAAATATGAAAGCAAACTTGGTGATCGAATGATAAAACCATTATCGAACTCAGTTATCACAAAATATCGTGATTTGTCAGTGTCTCACAGATCAATTATTTGCCAAAGCCGAAGGCTGAGGCAAATAACTGATCTGCTCACCTCTAGCTTTTTAATTTAGCAATCCGTCTCTCTGCCTCCTAGGTTTATTTATATGGTTCTTTCAAGGGACATGGAGGCTAACTCGATAACCTCGCTGTTTTGGTCTCCATGCACACAAACTATATACTACTGTCAACCTGTAAGTTCTGATCATATGTAGCCGTTTCCTTGTTTATGTTAATATTGTAACTAAAAAGTCAAGTGCTAAATAAAGTGAAAGTGAAGTGACTGACAAATCACGATATTTTGCTCACTCTCATCCAATAATTGTTTAATTATGGCATGATGTTAGCGTAAAACATTAAACATATAAAAAACCCCGGATACGAAGTTGTAAGTATAAAATCAATTAACTGCTGCCTTAATTGGTGAACCTAGTCCATTTCTGGCCTTCTCTGTCATGCTCTGGGGATGAAGTGTAGCACTGCCATGACAGAGTGAAGGCCAGAATCGGGGCTACCTTATAAACCTGTTGTGCATTATATCTCTTCTGACAGTATAATTATAATTATATTCGAGTTGTGAAAGCATGCAATTAGAAACACAAGTCATATTCAACAACAGAAGTTATTTAAAATAAACTCATCCCTAGGGCATTTTTAAAAACGGGTATTCAAAAGAATTTAGAAACTCATTTGTACTCTGCTTCCATCTCAAAGGACTAAAACAAGCTTCATTAAACTTGTCAATTGCACAACCAAAAATGCAGTGAAACTCAACACACAACAACAACGTTTATTTATAGAATAAATTGTCCAGCCGTAGAAAGGACTGTTCTGCAAATAGCTTGCTAGTCTGGGCGGAACAGTCATTCAAATATAATCACAAAATTTAATAAATTTACAGGAGACTTACATAATTTGTAAACAGATTGTACCAAATCATTAAATCGTTAAATCGTTAACATAAATTACAAGTTCAATGACTCTTACAAGGTTTGTTTGAATGAAGAACTCAAGTTCAATTGTACGTTTTTAGGGCAGAGGTAATTTGGGAAATATCAATATAGTCATCATGCTTCTTAAGAATATCGAGAAGGAAAGAGTGGAGTTTTGTTTGGAAGTGTTTCTTGGGGAGCTCTCTTAATGATGCTGGCATCTCATTCCAAATTTTAGCCCTACTTTGAGAAAGCTCTTTTTTGGATTTCTAACCTAGATTTCTTAATATAGAATTTATTTGCTGACGAAGACCGAGTGTTATAAGAGTGAATACTTGTAGTGTCGCAGGATAGGTTTAAAATGTTACTAGGTACCTTTCGGTTTCGTATATCATGCATTAAGCAACAGACGAATTTGAAATAAAGAAAATTTAGAGGTAAAATATGGAATGAATAAACAGAGGGACTGGCATGCTCACATCTCTCTACGGAAAATATAAATCTAAGTGCTCTTTTTTGCAAAACTAAAATTTTGTCAAGAAGGATTTACTTGCAAGACCCCATGCAGTCAGGCCATATTTTGTGGTCTTGTTACAAATTCAAAGTGGTTAATAATACATCTTTCCTGAAGAGGCGTCATTAACATCCCAAATAATCAATTAGGAAAAACTGATCCATATTTTATATATGTAGAATAATTGTCAGAAGGATAAACTCACCAACAGTTGAAGGGTACTTCATCACCACCAAATGAATATATTTGTCTGGGAAACCTCTCAGCAACCTCCTTAAAGAAATCACCAGGAATTCATAATTGGATTCTATGGTTGGGTTGATAGGTCCAAGACTCTGCAAAGACACAAATGGACACTTTAGACTGCTAGCCTCTCTAGTGGACACACATCACTATGCTTAAATGGTTATATTAGTGCATGACAATGATTTAATTATTACATACACATAATGATTGATTTCTTTTTTGTAACAAACATGCCTCTTAGTCGGCGTGTTTGGGTATGTTATGAGCGGGACAATGGATGAGTGAGTGATGAGAGATGTAGGTAAGTAAAAGTCACACCATTGGAACTCTGGAAAGCTGACCAGTACACTATAAACTTACTATAAACGCCCTCTTAACAGATGTCAACAAGTACCAGTGCCTTACAAACTACTTATCCATGCTGTAAAACGAAACTAAAAAACGGAACTCTAAACAAAACCGATGACTAACAGTACATGGATTGAAACTGATCAATGACCGATGACAAACTTTACACGAGTCTTGCAGCCAATACCATTAAGGCTAGACTGACCAATCACTTTTAATGGGCCAGACTGCGTTAACACCATCGACTGATAAGCAGTGATTCATCTACTCACATGTCCTGTGTCTCAGACACAAATTTCCAAAAGTTGCAACAAACTTGGTCCTGCATGCAAGCATCCATTTGGATGAAAACAATTACAATTACGATTATGGATTATGCCTTTTCCTCTCTTAACAGAACAAATGACAAGATGCGACATTACAGATCTGCATAAAATTTGCTAACATCGCATCCCCATAATCAGAGCTGTTTTCTGTATAAAACAGAAAAATCGTGCCGTATTAGCCATAAAGCAGCTTCCTTACAACCCCCACCCCAAGCAAAAATTCCAAAGAGATTAGTTATTTTGAAGAAATTTTACTCTCAAAACAGCAACGAAAACATACCAGTTCGTTTTTTGACGAATTTTTAACCTCCAGGCCTTTGACCGAAAAGCTGGAAACTAGTTTCGAGGAAATCGCCCAGTTACAAAGCTACAGACGCCCATGAATGCAACAAACTCATTCTGCCACAAAAATTGAGCTTA
>JAHPZR010021685.1:0-2500 GCA_019787425.1 Platygyra sinensis
AGGAGTCAGTCCAGGATAAATCAAAAGTTACTACAAGTCGCGCATAGGCGGGATACTTTATTTTTATCACAATTGCTAATATCGCACCCTGCTCGTGTCAATGTGTCACGCAATGCCTTTTTCAGCTCGCGCTCTAAAAATAAAAGACATTTTCTTTGACCATGGATGCTTTGACGTTGATATTGTGGTGAAAACAAAAACAAAAACGTGAAAATCGAGATGTGGTTTATCATGGTGTGTACTCTTATCCACAACGAGTACGCGTCATTATTCTTTTCCCAAACATTTTTTCGTATTGTTTCTGCATGTTGAGCGAGTTTGCAAACGTTTTTGAAAAGAATGTTTGACGCGTACAAGTAGCTCATTTGCATAATACAGCGTGCATTTTCAAGTCCCAGTCGGTGTTTGCAGTTGTCAACAAATCTTGACAAAGACTTCTTTCGTTATCTTTGATATTGTGGTGAAAAAAAAAATCGAATGTGGTTTAGCGTGGCACTGGTGAAATTCTACTGATTTGGGATTAATTGACATGTTTTTAACCAATCTGAATGCAGAAATTGTTGCTTGTATATAATTATTTAGAAAATCGCGCCACAAGCCGAATCTGGAAAGTACTTCCAAATATGGTTTTTTCCCCCGATTTGTACCCTGGGTTCCAGAGGATATTTTTTTTCTGATCGATATTTCGCGGCGAAAAGCGCCGAGGAGAAAAAACTTAATTCTGGTCACAGGAGCACGCAACCCCATTTCCATGCGAGAAATCAGTTCAGAAATTGAACTGGGTCACCGATTGGATACTCCCAGGGAAGTTGTTCGATGTAGCCAATCAGGACCATTGTTACATTGTTAATTCCCTGCGGACAATCCAATCGGTGACCCAGTTCAATTTCTGAACTGATTTCTCGCATGGAAATGAGGTTGCGTGCTCCTGTGACCAGAGGTTATTTTTTTTCTCCTCGGCGCTTTGCGCCTCGTTAACGCGGCTTCGCCGCGAAATATCGATCAGAAAAAAATATCCTTTGGAACCCAGGGTACCCGATTTGGGGAGGGGGGAGGGAAATTGCGGCGTTCTGAGCATGCGCATGTAAATTATCCTGGACTCTCTTTTACCCGCCCGGGTTCAGCCCCTATAGGGTTCGAGAACAAAGGAGAGTTCAGGGACTGGACTACGTTTGTGTGGAAATAATGAACTCTAGGTAAGTTGCCCTAAATTTAAATATCATATTCTTTTAGGTAGGCATTACACTAACGGAAAAGCGCAAAGACAGTTTTCTAGACGTAGGGCAACATAACTACCAGATGCGCTTTTTTTCAAATTTACCGTTGCCGAACACTTGATAGTACTTAAGAGCTGTTAAGCGAATCACTGCAATAGCCCGCGCACATGCCATAACTCGCTTTGCGCCCTTCTCGCCGATTGACACTAACACAGATTCATGTTTTTGCTTATCCCTGAAACTGATGTCATAAAATATGTTACAATTGGTTAAGAACAAACAAGATATCTTTTCCCTTTTCTTGCTGGAATGCACGGACATTTCTGAACGAGTTCTTGGTGTTCCGTGGGTAAACAAATTACATTTTTACGATAACAGCCCAAATTCTTGCGCGCTCATTGGCTAATTTTCATCGTCATTAAGCGGATCGACAGACACATGAATTTATAATTTATGAGATGCGGCAACGAGCGAGAGCGGACAATTTGACAGTTTGTTATCGTAAAAAACAAATGGACGTCTGTTTTTCACGCGTCTGCCCTGTCATGATAGACGATGAATTTCGCCATAACTTTGTCAAAGTAGTTTGCGGATCCACCCGGCTATCGCCTCGTGGATCCACAGCTACTTTGACAATGTTATGACGAAATTCATGATCAATAACAGGACAGACGCATGAAAAACTAACATCAATTTGTTAAATTTACAGAAACATCTTTTTTAGCAATCCCTTAATTGATAAACGCTTCGTTACAAGTAGGCCGCGAAGCCCTTAAAAATTGCGAAAGGTTATTTTTATCGACGATTCAATAATTTGGGCATTTTGTGTTTTTTTCTCAGTTATAATCAAATTTATTTTGTCCGACAGTAAGTTCCAATATCCCCCTCCCGGTTCTCGTGAGGTCAAGCATGCATCTTTAATTTCTTTAATCTCTCTCATTTGCCCTTTTTTTACCAACTTCCTTATATTTCTTTTTATCCCTATAATATTGGCGACTCATTTTGAAGGGTTACTTATACCTTTTGCATTATTTTCCAATCTTACATCAAAACATTTCACTCCCTATGGGATGGGAGAACACTAGCAATTCTGACAATTCTCTCTTGGAGAGTTCAATTTTAATTTATATTCTTTCAATGTGCTACCTTAACAACTGTTCGTAAACATCAGTGAAATTCCATGCCCCCTACACCCAACCACAAAAGGAAGTATGGGAACAGGTAGTAGCTACATACAGTGACACTGCCATGCTGGTGAATTTACAAGCTAATGAATTCATGTC
>JAHPZR010021685.1:7500-10000 GCA_019787425.1 Platygyra sinensis
TTACCTCGAGGATGTGCGAGGAAGATTTGCAGACGGTTTTACTGCAATACTGCGCAATTGAAGATACCATCCTTTCTATGCTAGAGAATTAGATGTCATAGAGCAATACATCCTGCCTCATGATTGTGACGATGACGACGACGGTGAAGCTGTTGTCCTGTTAGCCGTTAGGACTAAGGAGGAGTGATTTCCACAACAAGAAAACCGCTCTTTGAGGAGCCACAACATTAAAGAAAGTCTTGAGTAAGGAAGAAACCTGAAAAAAAAAAAGATCTGTAAGTTATATTGTTTTTTGATGTAAAAGTGTAATTTTTCTGCACCTTCAGTGCAACGCCTAAATTTGACCCGAAACAGAACGCTTTTTTTGGTTTTGGACCATCCTCGGAAATCGTCGCCAGAAATATTGAAAAATAGCACTTAATGAAAAATTATTGCTGTTTTTATTTATCACATGGACTAACTGTTCTCACACAGAAATTATGAAGAAATTCTATTTCGGATGAAAATCGAGTTGTCGGTTCTTAATTGACGAAAATTAGCAAGGCTGATTAAACAGTATAGGGATATATATAAACAATAGTCTCCATTTGGCGCGCGAAAATATTTAACAATTATCCTGCGAAATCGCGCGGAATATCGTCTGATACTTAGCCGACGAGGCCGTAGGCCGAGTCGGCTAAAATCAGACGATATTCCGCGAGATTGAGCAGGATAATTGTTTTATTATTCAACAAATTGATAACAAAATTGATTTCCAAGTTCGTAACATTTTTAAACCTTTCTGTCGACATTTTTTCACTTCACTTTTTTTCCCACGTATCGCCGGATATCTGTTACCTACGGATGACAGATATCGAGAGCATCATGACCATATTTGGATAGTGTTACAATTTGTTGAATAATAAGCTAGGATATTTGTCCGCGGACATTATCTGTTCCGAGAAGCGAACAGTTTTCCGAGAGCGTAGCTCGAGGAAAACTGTGAGCTTCGAGGAACAGATAATGTCCAAGGACAATATCCGAGCATATTTTCGCCCCAAATGGAGACTATCGTGTTTATTATCCTTCAAATCTTTTACGCAACGCGCGCAGTTTTGAAAATTGGGGTATATTTATAATGGTAATTGAACTGAGTGGAGTGCAATTTGGTCTGAAATCATACGCGTGATTTCAAAATCGAACGAGCGCGCAGCGCGAGTTCGATTTGAAATCACAAGTATGATTTGAGACCAAAATTGCACGACCCGAAGTTCAATTACCACTTTATTAAATCCATTTTGAAATCGCACAATTTTATGGCCTGAAATTTTAGATTTGATTTATTGTTCCAAGCCGAGCCGGGTTTGTTAGAAATAGCGCAACCGGAAACGATTTGACAGCCATTTAGTATGCCAAAACGTTGTCATGTGACGAAAACTCATTCAACCATAACAAACAAACAAGCAGTTCTGAAGTGAGAACGAAAGTAGTGACTCTTTCATGCATCAAAGTTTGATTTTCGTCGCCTGAATCAATGATGGAAGACCTGCCTTTCTTCTGCGGTTGAGGTTGAGACTTCTTGTTGTCTTTAGAGAAGGAATTTGAGGGTGCAGCCGGTGTAATTCTGCGATAGATAATTTTCTGTTGAGTTGTGAAACTCCCTCGACTGCACGATGCCCAGCTGTGGATGGTTTTCTCTTTTAATTACTGTTCAATGGCACTCTGTATGATTTTTAAGGGATTCAAGCTCGTTAGTTTCTCTGCTTCTTTTTGTGACCTCGGCACAGAACTTTATTATGCTCGGAACCTTGTCAAGTTCGTGCGGCGCCGTTATTTTGTTTCAAGATATATTTTTCAAGATGGCGTTCATTCACTGTTTTGTGGAGCGGGTCGAAATCTGTCGAAAGACTACGTATGTTAATTCACAGCGACAGAGTTGAGCTCTTGTATTGCTTCGTTTGAAACTACCGCGAACCTGGAAACATGTTCCTTCTTGAGATGGCTATGAATTTGTTGTTGTGTGGTTTTCGTTTGTTTATGTTTTGCTGGACTCGGTATCAGACGGATCTTGAGCAGATGTTGAAGAAAGAACGCCAAAACATTCGTCAAAATAGATGTTGAATGTTGGAAACTTCTTGTGAAGAAGATCTTCAGCCTGAAGGAGCTCATTATCATTATTCAGAAACTGTAATATTATTAATTAAATTCGTCAATTGTCTTGAAAAAGAAAAGACAACAACAAAGTTTTGACCTGTAGTTGCAAAATTCGCAACACGGCTTTCGTTTTCCTAAAATTTTTTTGGTTACTTTAAACTAACCTTGAAATCTGATTGGTTGTTTTGTTTTACTGTCCCTTTCTCATTGGCTGAGAAAAAGATGCGATTTAGAGCAAAAAATAGTGCGATTCGTGAATAAATCGCACCCCTGAGAGCCAATCAGATTGCAAGGATAGCCAGTGATTCAAAATGGATTTAATAAAGTAAATAAACCCCTTCAGGCGGCTGGTATGTCGGCTGATAAT
>JAHPZR010021687.1:5000-18418 GCA_019787425.1 Platygyra sinensis
AATTACCCAAGGATAACAATAAGGTGACAGGCCTGCGCGACTCCCATTCACGTGTAGTAGCCGCTTAGGAAGTTTTGCCCCTTTTGTATGGTACGATCGGAGGATCTTTGAATATTTCGCTAAGCACTAATCCTGTGTTTTCAGGGAGACATTTCGTCAGAGTAAAGCCGTTAGAGGTCATATTTCTGTGTGGCTTCCGCTGTTATCCGCTTGTAATTTGCAGAGTTTGACACCTCTGTTTTTTTTGCCAGTTTTTTTCTCTTGATATTGCAAGATATGTTTTAGGTTCTCTCAAATGTTAGCTCTGGAGGAATAAAGTTTGAAATATTCCTTTGGCATCTCGTTTATTTGGATGGCTTATTTTCACTGAGTAATCTTACGGCAGGGATCCAAATGTAAATGTTTTGCTGCGTTTTCATTGAGGACAAAAAGCTTGACTCTAATTTGCATATATGGCGACTGTAACGCGATACTTTTGTTTACATTTCACCTCTGTTGTGCTTTCGAGATACGTTTGCTCGTACACTCTTTTCTTTTCTAAGGATGTTATTTTTCCGGCCCAGACTGAATATTCTTATTTTTCTGCCGATTTTAGGCTGAAATATTCTTGTATTATTCTTACATTATAGCTTATGGCATTTTCGTTTTATTTAGAATTTATTAGGCTATCAAGTGCAAGTGTTTGGTTTCTGGATCTGGATCGCGTTCAGCACATTGTGCATGTGCTCTGGACACCACTTTTCGTAGCGAGGCCAAGATGTCACATCAAAATATATTCTTATATAAAAAAGAGTTCATATCAAGACAATTTTTTTTTTTAGTATCCGACTAGAACAATAACGTTCAATATTTTTGTTTCAATGAGCAGAAATAAAAGAAAGCGGGGGCAGCTTTAGTGATAACTATTACTAGTCTAGAATTAGTTGCAGAACTCATCCAACGCAACAAAAACAACACGAGCACATTTTAGAGTAAAACAAACAAACTGTAACGTGGAGCCACAAAACATTCAGTTAATTACATGTAACAAACCTTGGAAACTTTCTCTACATTTTCTGGTGTAAACTTTGGGTTATCGATGTATTTTTTCAACTTTTTCAACGTCGAATCACTGATATTGTCCTGAAATAATAAAAAAAACGAAGACAGCATGAGAGGGTTCAATACTTGACGGCTAGCATTGACTAACAGCAAAGTCTAAATAACAAGTTTAATTAAGGACTGAGTCGAATAAAGACTCAATTTAGAACAGTGTATCCCAAAGAGAAGTACAGTGGAACCTCCACTGACGGCCTTCTCTCCACAACAGCCAGTTTCCTCTGCAGCTGTCCCCCCTCAAGGTGGCCATTATGGAGAGGTTCGACTGTATAGAAAATGCAGCATAAACAGTGAAGAGAATGGAGATGGTGATATAAGAGCCTCAACACACACATGCATATCATCAAGCAAATGCATTATTAACTGGGTCTGGTCTCTTTCTTCTTTGCTGCTCATTTTTTTTTATTAAAATTAACTGTAAATAGTTACTAGAGGTTAATTCGAAAACCTTAAGGCTGGCTTTCACTAACGCATGAGCATAAGCATAAATCGACATACGCAGACGCAGTAAGATGTTGATAATTTTTGCCTTTTGTTGCAAATTTCCCTAATAAAAGGTGCTAATTATCAATATTTTACTCCTTCTGCGTATGTCGGCTTATGCTTATGCGCTAGTGAAAACCAACCTTCACGGTTCCTTTAACCTTTAGGCTCCAATTACCTAAAGTACTTTCCTAATTAATCTCTTTAATTAACCTATGATGTATATAACGATCCTTTGTAATTAGCTCAAGTGTGAGTTAATAAGTATTGTATTGTATTGTATTATACGCCCACACGCACGAACATGCATGCACAGGCACACTTATTAGCACCGCTTGTAAATACCTAAACTGAGACATTGCTGATGTTCTTGAATACGATGATCTATAATTTGGTGTCCAAATACTGGAAAACATATTTCATTTGCAAACGTTGATTTTTCAAAGAACTTCAAATAAAGGAATTATGTACTTTACCTTGTTGTATTCCATGAGTTTCGACAAAAATTTAGCGTCTCCCAGGATAGTCTTTGCTGTTGCCCAGTCAGGTCTAACAAACGAAGGAGAAAGGAAAGAAATTATCAATTAGTTTAGCGTTGAATACTTTGTACTCAAGTGCAGAGTTTAACAACAACAAAATATCAACAAAGATATACACTTATACGCTGTCTACCATGTTAGGTATCCTTTATAACTGATCGAATGAAAGCATTACTTGAACTCACTTTGCATTCAGGAGAATACAGATGGACTCCATAACCGTCATGACAAGTTCAGGAGGGCTGGTGAACACACGTAACTCTGAAATGTCGGACTTGTCTAAAGAGTCCAGGGCCTGGGCACGACAAAATCATTTGTCAGAATAAGTAATAAGTTGACCGAATAAGTCTTTCACTACCACTTTCTAAATTATACCACGATTTAGGTGAGGATAAGAGCAACAATTTCAGAAAAATAAGATAACAAAAGGAATCGTCTCTAAATTTATGAATATAAGTGAGCTTGTATGGCTGCCTGGACATGTTCGACCCTAGCCATAAGACTTCACATGTCCAATACTCAAACTAGTCAACTGACGCTTTAAAGTTGTAAAATTATTATCTGCTATCCCTTCTGTCAGAATAGCTTTCTAGCTGCTCGTCATTTCAGGATTTTACTCGCACCTTGTTAGCAGCATCAAGAGCAGGTAGAGCTTCGTCCAAGTCCTTCTGCGCTTCAGCCGCAATAGCCTGGGTCTCGTTTGCCTTTCCTTTAGCCACTTCTTCTTCTGCTGACACAACTTTTCGTACCTTTAAATTAAAAAAGGGACATGTTTTACCTTGCACTGGCACCATTACTATTTATTTTAAACGTTCTTCCACCAAAATACTGTAATTGTAAGGTTTATCGCGAACAAAGTGCCCAATAATTAATTGGAGTAGTTGGCAAACACAGAAGATTACAAAAGGACAAAACGTAAAACAGAAATCAACACGCTTTATTTGCCAACAAGTTTTCAAAACAAACATCCTCCGTGGGAAAAAAAGATGGCGACTGTAACATTTACCCATAACTCTTAGCACGTACGAAAACTTTAACAAAGCTCCTAGAAAAACGAACAAACAAGCTCTAAAACCTTGAGATACGTAAATGTTCTCCTTACTGGGGAGGTGACAGGAAAAAATGTAACGGGCACCGTAAAAGTTTTCGAAAAAAAGATTAATTTTAAGAAACTCGTGATTACTTCTACATTTTATGTTATGAAATGGAAGTGGCAAGCCCAATGAACACGTGATTAGTTCTCGTTGTGAGCAAAGGTATTCAGACTGTATTTTAGCTGAACCAGAACGAGGCTGCCAGAGACGCTAAAAGCGCTTTTGCAGCAATTTTGTAATTAAAAACATACCATGCAGTTTTAAGATCTCTAAAAACCAACTTTCCAAATTCCAAGTCGATCCTGGAATGCACGGACATTTCTGAACGAGTTCTTGTGAACACCTTGGTGCTCCGTGGGTAAACAAATTGCACTTTTTTTACTATAAGCGCGCTTGTTTTTTGTCATATGTAAAGGCCAACTCTAAGAAAATATGTGAAGACATATCCTTTCCTTCTTTTATCAGAAAACTGCTGATGTCAGCATTTTTGTTGAGTTTTAAGGCTAATTGTCTCGAAACAATGCGTGGCTAACCTAATTTTTCTTTGTGGATTTCAAAATCCTTTACAAAGATCTACTTTTTCCGCCTGGTCTTAGCCTGGCGCAGAAACCTTTGTATGAGTTTGAACTAAAATATGCCAAATTTCTTTCGAACATCAATGTAACGATTGTTACTTATGCAAATAGTAGTTTAATGTACTGTATATAATATACGATTTTATTTGTTTTATTTATTTTATTATTTTTTTCCTCGGAGAAATTAGCTATCCTTAGCTACTCTTGCAAATCCGAGGTGAAATAAAGGTGATGTATGTATGTATTCATGTATGTATTTAGTTGGCACCGTCCTTAAAGGCAACACAAACAGAATAGCCTGCACAACACGCGTAATTTTTTGCGTATTTTGGAAGAACAGAGGCGAGAGCCAGGCGAGTGCACAGCGCAAGTCGCGCGCAAGGGGAGAAGCACGAAAAAATCAACGACTGTACGCATACCATTGTTTAAGCTCTTCCGCCCCCAGGCACACCCTAAATGACAAGCCAATCACCTACGGGAAGTTGTCAGCCAAATTTAAAAACTTTCAAGGTCTTGTTTTCGGAGAAATTACTTCTTTGGGACTTAAAATGAAAAAGTGTGGTTACGCGGCTACGCAGAAACGCAGAATGCACTTATTTCCTTACTAACATATTTTTGTGTATGTATGTTTACGTAATTGGCCACTCCCCATTGGGGCTTTTCAGAACCAATGTAAACAAACAATGATAAATAAGTATTCAAATAATCATAACTAGGTTAAGAATCCCAACTGGCGGGAGGCCGACCAGTTGGCTATTTACAAGCGTAGCCGAGAAGCTGAACTCGGGGCTACCGTGAACAACATCAGCTAGCGGTCAGAACGGGATTTGAACCCGCGACCTACGGGTTTCAAATCCAGAGCTCTAACTACTGGGCCAAATTACGCCTGTTCTGCAGACTAACAGAATGCCTGTCAAATTAACCTTGTCAGCTTCATCTTGGTCAGTCTGTAGCTTATCCATGAGTTTTTCCACATCAAGTGACTTTTGTTTCAACTGCGGCTCCAAAGCTACTAATTCGACCTGCATATTATCCACTAAGTCGTTAGTTTCTAGAAGCTTCTTCAAGCCATTCTTCACGCGGTCACGCGCACCAATCAGCTGCCTGAAAAATACATCATTGAATACGTTTGGTTACCAGTTCTCTACCGTGCTTAGTGATGCTGGTGAGGAAATACGACGGTAATGATGAGAAAAAAAAAACAAACTTCCAGTCTGTTAGAGTAGTTTCGGCAAATTGTGAAAAATAACACTGAAATTACGAGCAAATAAAATACCTTCATCAGGTCAGCTTTTAAGTGGCATTTATTATCCAACTGCACTTTGTAGAGTACAAATAACGCTTAAAACGAGTACAAATATCACGCGGTATTTGTACTCCAGAGGACCGGTTTGACAGGTTTGTTGCAGTTGACCAATCAATTAACTGAATTTTCCGCGCCAATTCCATTCCGCTTCGCATAGTCCTGTCACGCATTCCCCATAAATATTTTTTTCCCCGCAAATTCGCCCGCAAAGACATAACAATTTGGCGTGTTGGATAATAAATCTCTTATTAGACGTTTTGTTGTGTAGTATCGCTGAGAATTTTTACTCGTTGTTTGTATTTTGACTCGCCCTACGGGCTCGCCAAAATACGGCACAACTCGTAAAAATACTCAGCGATACTACACAACAAAACGTCTAATAAGATATATGTAATTGGTATTGAAATGACTAATACTTCCTCTTTCCTGTTTTTTACTTTTAGTCACGAGCTTGAAATAGTGATATCCGACTAATACCAGTTTTGATGGACGCGGGTTCACATGTTACACTGTAAGGAAAAATTATATATTGGCGGATCACTTTTGAAGGGTTAAGAAATGGTGCAATACCTTCTTTTATCATCTAACATGGAGAGATACAGGTTAATAAGTTCCAGATAACTTGTTGGTGTCGTATAATATCGGCGACGCAACTCAGCATAAAATCTTTCTGCCATGGAACTGACACTTGTGTGGGTTTCAACACACAGCTCAGCTACTCTTTCCTTCAATAAAAAAGACAAGAGAAACGTAAAATACCAGGCTCCATAGAAAACGAGACAAACTAATAGACAATTAATTTAATAACAGACGTATTGTTACCTTAACATCCCCTTCACCCAGATCCACTTCTTCGAAAAAGTTCTGAGAAACAGACAACAGCGCTTCTCTACAAAGAAACAGCGTTTAATGAAGAACTGCTGTTAGTTTCAAATTACGTATGAACATTGCCTAAAACACTTTTCCATGGCTTTCTTATATTACATTAAGTTTATTCCTTCAAGTGAACTGCACTAAACTTACCTTGGCCACTCAGTGAACCAGTCAATGGTACAACAATTGACTAGAGATGGGAACATACGGCAGCGAGTACGGAAGGCATCTCCAACAGGACTCATACAGAGCACTACATGAAGGTTATTACGCACCCGGCTGATAAAATAGTTGAACACGCTATCCCTGAGATCAAGGAAAAAAACAGAAAAAAAATTAGGTGTCTACAACATAAAGCTAACTAAACTTTACTTGTTCAACATTGACGTCGCTTTAGGTGGCTCAAAACAGTTTCCAGCACTCAGAGTTTGATGGGTCGTTATAACCACTTACCTGATTTCCTACCTACAGAATTTTTTTTAAATTATGCCAAAAGTTACGTCTTATATCATGCTCATCAAAAGTTGATAACAAAAAAAAAAAATTCACCGTGCCGTTTTTCAATTGTAAGCCCCTAAAACTACATTCAAGGTTCAGGTTTGTTTAAAGCAGGTCATACTGTTGCTATGATAACCTTTTGTGTTACGAAAATGAAAAAAACATGTTCACCAATGGTTAGGCAGTATTTTGATACATGTACCATGACTGAAGCATTAAGTAATGAAGAGTGGTTATAATGCCTCACCAAACTCTAAGTGCTGCAAACTGGTTTGAGCCACCTTAAAGTAGACAAACTCCAAAACAATTAGGGTCTTCCCATGGCAGTCTTGTGTATTGTATGAGAGTCATCTCTTACCTGTCACCTTCAGGAACGCCGGCTTCCTTAGCATGTGGTCGAGTTCCATTCAGCACTTGTTCATATTCCTCTGGTTCAAACAAGTTAGGGACCTGGTATGCAATTACAGTGTAACATATCGCATCATTGCTACTCTCTCATTCTATTCATTTTTCTTTTGACCAGTTTAACGAACACATATACAATGTATTGGCTTTGACATGCGCCCATCAAAAAAAACTTAGTTTTCAACGGCCAAGCAGGAGGAAACTAACACAGAGATTTCAAAAAGAAGTTACAGGTATAACTGAATACAGGCTTAGTTGAATGGTAACAAGATGAGTTAATAAGGTAAAAAAGTTAGTTTTCAGTAAAATAACTGTCTGCAGAAAATTGAACACAACCACCAGACTTACTCCAGTATCATTAAGAACTCAATAACTCATACCTCGCCGGAGTTCAAAATGTTATTGATGTCTTCAAGAAATTCTTCAACCACGATCTAAATGGAAGGAACACGAATATTAAAGAAATATTATGCGGCAGCACCGTTACTACAGTCATCGCTTCTTCGTTCAACCTTAGGTTGAATTTGAAGGCACAGATTTAAGGGTGATCCCAGTTTCATATGACTGATTTACCACGTCTCTTATGATGGCTGCTTTTACATCATTTTGCGTCGCAATATTCCCCAAAATTGTTGGGCCTGTATTAAAATAAATCACGTCGTTTAATACAAACACATTATCAACCTGTTATCTACCTGCGTATCAGTGAATAAGAACACGGTATTTTTTCCTTCCACTCCGGCAGAGTTATAGAGTTTCTTCAGATCTTCTCGGAAAGCTGAGTAGTCATAACCACGAGTTAGCTCGATTTGGAAGCAGAGGTAACCAGACATGTGGCACGCCAACCTTAAGTACAAAATATATCAACAATTACATGACTACAAAGCTCAATCCAGAATTATCATCATCCTAATAACTGTCGCCAAAATATCCAGACTATTGCAAAAAATGGGATTGAAGATTTATAAAATGGTGGTACACTTCAGTGGTTTCCTTTCCTCTCATCACCCGTGAGACTGATCAAAATTACTGTGGTAGACCAAAATACATCACCTTGTAAGACTCTGTTTCCCAGTTCCTCCAACACCAACAAGCAATGCGTTTCCACGCGGCTGACGAACCATACGAGCAATTCTACAAAAAATTATACCTCAGTTGGTTGTGGTTTACTTGAACCCCACACTCACCATTTAATATCTATCTTCCGAAAACGTATAATCTAAACATAAGAACAGCTGTAATTTTATGTTACATAGTCTCTAAAAAATGTACAATTGTACGTTTTAGTGGCTCACCTTGAGATGTGTTCTATCGCGTCCATGAAGAACACCAGCTTCATTTCTTTGGAGGAGTTCATATTGTAGTCATCAAGATACTAAGTAATACACCAAATGAGATTATTACGAATCTATTACGAACACTTAATCGCGCCTCTTTAAACGACCTTCTTAACGGCAACCACGCTAAATGTGGATTACATTCTCAAAACGGAGCAGACTTCAGACTTCCATTAGCTTACGTCACTCTGCAGTCTCAGTTCCTGATCCTCCTTGTTTGAATGTACCTGACATTTTACCCATGATCATTATAAAGTTGGCAAAATGTGAAATTAGCTCAACAAGATCGTACAAATTTTCGCGACTGACCTAAAGCCTTAAGACTTTCTTTACACGAAAAGCTTATCAAGACTATTGCTAGTGTTTTCAGCTCTCTTCCAATGTTTACCTTTGCGTTTCCAAGATGGAATTAGAAAAGTAAAGAATTAACTGATGAAAATAGAATCCACCAACCTCTAAAACTTTTTTGCACACTATCATTATTTGTTTGTCAGAAACTCAGCCTTGAGTCATAATTGTATTCACAAACATGGAGCACCTAAACAAGTGATCTTACATCAGTCAGAAGCGATTTCACTTTTGAGACATCAGCCAACTCTTCATAGATCCTGTCAGCCGGGTCAGCGCCCATTTTCATGAAATCTCCAAACAGGATAGGATTCGTCTCAAATGTTGTGGGTTCCACATTCTAATTATGATAATGACATAAATAGTGTTACGTCATATAGATTAACACCGGCTCTTTATAACCGAGCGTAATAGCCACCTGAGCTACCCTTTATTGAAGAGTGTTTTTAGGGGAAGAGCATCATGGCCGTACAGTGGTCAATCGTGCTGGTATATAAGCTCGATTTCCGCCGCTCTCTCGTGTCTGGTCCGCTCACGAACAGTGGCCTGGAGCCTAGCTGGTACACTATGACAGAAAAGTTTTAATGAGCTCACATGAGCTCGCCACAAAGGTCATTATACAATAGTTGTTTCAGTGTTCGGCTTTTTTAGCTTTGACTTTTAAGTTTTGCCACAATTTTTTTGCAACTTAGAATTTGTTTGCTGTATATATATATTGAAGGAACATTTCTGCCACTGATTAGTTTTGAGGGAAAAAAAAAAACACATTCAGCGGGGATGTTCCTACAAGGGCATTTTTTTTAACTTGCTTTCAATGGAGACAAGTAAAATACATTCATTATTAATCCATGAAACTGAAATTAAGCGAGCCATTCAATCTGGAGTTGAATTGAAAAGCATAACAAATTTCACACCTGTGAGAAGTGTTTCTGTGACATCTCGGACAGTATGGTGTTAAAATAACGCTTGTCTTCTTTGTTAATTAGACGATCGTGGAATACTCTTTGTGCTTCGTGACAGAACAAGCGAAATATCTGTCCACCATCCCTGATTACCCCTGGGTCTGCCTGAAGGACGCCTGTAAGCACATAAATGCATAATGAGTGATAAATATATCTAATTTCCCCTGAACACTTCAATACAGGAACATGAAAAATCCCAAGAAAAACCTTAACCAATCTTTTTCTGACTCAAGTCAGTAGCAGCACGATTATAACGATTATAATCAGAAAGGAGAAAATTTACATGGCGACGACCGAACTGTCAAAATTAAAGTGATAAGTTTATAATTTTCAAAGTAACATGTTGCTGTGGATGCGGCACTGTACAAAGTAACAAACCTTGAATGCATTTAGATAAATCTCTCAAGTTGAACACGTAGTGAGATTTAGCTGGGGTAGGAAGCAAGTCTGTGCTCATACGAACATAGATTTCGACACTGAAAGAAACAAGGAACAATCAACTTCTATAAGCAACTAGAATACCAAGCATAAAAAGAAGAAACAAAGAACAATCAACTTCTATAAGCAACTAGATTACCAAGCATAAAAAGAAGAAACAAAGAACAATCATCTTCTATAAGCAACTAGATTACCAAGCATAAAAAGAAGAAACAAAGAACAATCAACTTCTATAAGCAACTAGAATACCAAGCATAAAAAGAAGAAACAAAGAACAATCAACTTCTATAAGCAACTAGATTACCAAGCATAAAAAGAAGAAACAAAGAACAATCATCTTCTATAAGCAACTAGATTACCAAGCATAAAAAGAAGAAACAAAGAACAATCAACTTCTATAAGCAATTAGATTAACAAGCATAAAAAGAAGAAACAAAGAACAATCAACTTCTATAAGCAACTAGATTAACAAGCATAAAAAGAAGAAACAAAGAACAATCAACTTCTATAAGCAACTAGATTACCAAGCATAAAAAGAAGAAACAAAGAACAATCAACTTCTATAAGCAACTAGATTACCAAGCATAAAAAGAAGAAACAAAGAACAATCAACTTCTATAAGCAACTAAATTACCAAGCATAAAAAGAAGAAACAAAGAACAATCAACTTCTATAAGCAACTAAATTACCAAGCATAAAAAGAAGAAACAAAGAACAATCAACTTCTATAAGCAACTAGATTACCAAGCATAAAAAGAAGAAACATTCTCAGTTTCCTCGGACCGTAATGGCTTCTGGGACTAAGAAGGCAATAATGCATCCAAACTGGGATTGAGTTGAGAAAGGAGAAAGAAAACATTCTACATGATTCACGTATTAAAAAAAGGACCAAAAACAAACAACAACAATCAGGGATGTAGATAATAGCCGGAAGGCGGGGAAAATACCTGGCTGTCAGAGTGATTTTCCCGGCTTGAAATCAACCTTCCACCTTTGAAAAGCTGCCACTTTGGCCAAAATTAACCGCCTATTACATTTGCATTTCCGTCTGTGACAAATACTATCTACATCCCTGAACAATACGACGTACCTGGCTCCAACAATTGCGTCAGCACAACTCCTGACATCTTGAGGAAAGTCAACTAAAAATCCACTGACGATAGACTAAGAAAATATATTTTTAGAAAAATTATTTATTAGCGTGTGTTCTGAAAATTAAAGGGTAACGTGAAAATCATAACTTTACCTTGAAGATGTGTTTGAGAGTGTGCTCAGCAGAAGTTGGGATACTGAACATACTAAAATGACGTAAGAACCGAGGTGTTACTGGGTTTCTACCACCCCCAGGGGGAGCACAAGCCGCGCAGATGGTCATGTCCTGTCAACAAGATCATACCAATAGTAAAACGAATTAGACGCAGTCAATCAAATCACACTGCCGATAAACTAGTTGCATAACAATTATTTAATTGTCGATGAATATGCGGAGTACAAAGGTCTTTTCTGTCTCTTATAAGCCAACCAGAGCTCCGTATTCTTTAAGGCGGCTTTGGAAACTATGCAAGACTTCAGTGGATTTGGATGATGTCATCATTTGACTACAAGTACCAGAATTCATTTCGTGTTTTCTTTGTTACTCAGATTTTGATTTAAATAGGATGTGCACCAATTAACATGAGAAAATTAAAAGTGAAAGTCAGTTGTAGTGAAATGAAGCCATGTTTAACTTTTAAATCTATTTCAATAACTCGACTCCGAAGCTGAGGGAAATAAAACAAAAAGAAATGCCATCGAGGTTTAAGGCTAAATAATAGTTATGACAGGTCAGTATAAAACAGTCCGTAATGCTCAGTCCGCGTTTTATACTTGAGTCCATGTTTTATGCCCAGTCCGTAGTCCGCAGTCAGCGGACCGTGTTTTGTACTGACCGTAACCCGTGTAAATCGACGGAAACGTTGCCTGTTCCGTCGGTAGGCGAGACGACGTGTTTTATTAACAAAACTAGGGCAATTATTCTGTTTACGAACACGACTTTGAATCGCCTTGGCTTTGGGCGAACAGCCATTGATCATTTTTACTTCCGGAACAATGAAACGGCGGCCATGTTGGTGCACAGAACCAATCCTGTGGGAGTTGAACTCTTTTCCTATGTAAACACACTTCCTCTGGTTCCGCTTATGCTAGAAATTTTGCGCACAAAAATCTAGGCCAGCCAAGTGAAACTGCACATTTCCTCCTTTGCCTTATTCAGCAGAAAGCAGCATTGGTTTTGGTCGAAGAGAGAGGGTACAAGTAGCCAAACTACAGCTTTCAGTTCGTACGAAAAGCCGTACACATTTCTAGAAGACATGTCTGCTAGGTTTCTAAATGCCATTAACAGTAACTTCAAACTTATTCGCTACAGTCCACAATAAGCCGCCTCGACACTCGAAAGTCCGCAATATTGCACAACAAATTATCGAAAGAAAGCACATAAACGCACATGGAGATGACGTCATTTGCACCCGAAGATTTTTTTGGGGGAACTATAGAAAGATAGATCCACAAAAACTCGATTTTTTTCTCCATTACCCCATTAGAACTGCGTTCTCTCCAACGCAACAAAGATATAATTACTCACATGGATTTCCTTCCAGAACAGCTTTTCTCTGTCATAAAACCCACGGAAGTCCTAAGAAAAGGAAAAAAAGACAAACTTTTGGTGATATCACATGTAGCAAATACTATCGCACTCACGCAATGTCGCACTTAGCTTCTTTCGCGTATAGCGATAATCAAAAACAACAACAACAACAACAAAGAAAAGAAAGAAAAGAAAAGAAAGAAAATGGCAATAAAAGTACCTGGTACTGCCTGAGTAGTTCAATAGGAGGCTGTGCTCCATACGTGTCGAGTTTTGGCATGTTCAAATCATCAACAAAGATTATCATTCGTTTTCCAGCCGGTGCACCTATGGCAACAACACTAGTTGTTATTTTCTATGACACAATACGTACAGAATGTTTAGGCACCCTTGCCATGTGTAGCACTAACACATCTTTATCGCAACCTTCCTGGTCTCAGCATCCACGTTTAGTTCCTGGCGTGGCTATACTGTGTGAGGCTTAAGCAAACACCCGATTATACAAACCTAAAATGTTCTTTCGTTTCTTCTCTAGCTTGACTTCAATCATTTCCTGAGTGCGCTGGCTGCTTGTCTGGGCAGAGAAATTCATCATGATGGAAACATAGTTCGCCTTCTCACTTATATCAGTAAGTAGTCCCTTGGCTACAACCGACTGCAAATTAAAGTAAATAAGAGTTATTTAATGTTTGTAATTTTAACACATTTATTTATTATTTATTTATTTATTTATTTAATTTATTTAATTTATTTATTTAATTTATTTATTTATTTATTTATTTATTTATTTATTTATTTATTTATTTATTTATGTATTTATTTATTTATTTATTTATTTA
>JAHPZR010021688.1:0-19925 GCA_019787425.1 Platygyra sinensis
AAAAAGATAGTGAGTTCAAAGTATAATAACTGTCTATAAACCGGCTAAAGACCTATGAACACTAAGCATGAGTCATTATAAAGTATGATTGCTTCATAGAAAGCTGTATTGATCCACTCTTACCTGTACGAAAGTCTGTTTTAACAGGATGGGTTCTAGAGCAGGGTCCAGTGTCTCGCCGACTTCCTCCAGTAGCACAGGCATACCAATGCGAATACAGTTCTCAAGAGTGCGCAGGAAGTTCTGGTCAGTCAATTTGATCACTTTTAGACCATTCTTCGCTTCTTTTGCTCGGATCCAACGATTGGCCTGAACATTTTAACAAAAGGAAAAAACAATGATTGCAGAAAGTATTTCTGGGAAAATTTCTTGTCAACTAACCTTCCTGTAGCTTGAAGCCTAATTAAGTTATCATATCAATTTTCGTTAACAATATGCCATGTTCTTACAGTGTATATTTTTGTCAAGAAAATTTTTAAGTAGTCTGACCTGGTCTTGGGGATCAATCATCAAAGGCCAACGACGACCTCGAGTTACCAAAATGGCGTTCTCAATGGACACCTGCAATAAACATAACACAAAAAGAATTAACATTACAGTTCTGTTCAGTTTAAACAATATGAGGAGTGTGCTAATAGTATTGAGTATCACCCAACTAGTGAACTAACGCAAATCCTGCATTTTAATTGGCTACGCTTCTAGATGACTATTAGTAATAGTCCTCGAGTACCCAAATTTGCCGGGTTTTCTTTCGTTTTATTCCCAAATAAACATTTCTTCAACTTGCATTTGCTAACTTTATTATTGCCTTGTCTGTCCGGCTAGTTGAATGATATCCTTAGCCCTCAACAGCCACGGATTAATAGCCCATGAGGCGAAGCCGAATGGGCTATTGATAAATAGTATAAATAGGCTATTGATGGACTATAAATAAATAGTATAAATAGATATCTAACTGGATTTGTAAAAACGTTGCTAAAGATCTGCACCCTATCACCCTTATTTAACTATGATTTCACTAAACTTTTAGGCCGCCTCCAAGTCATGTAAACGGACAAAAAATAGGGAAAGGATGGCAATGAAAGCAAGATAAACGTGCAAAGGAAGGAAAAAAGCACTGACATTCCTTTTAATTTTTATATCGTCACCTTTGGAGATAGTTTCTGGCGAGAAAAAAGATCGCCGGCTTAAGTCGCGATATCAATTGCACCTTAATTTCACTAAACTTTTAGGCCGCTTCCAAGCCATGTAAGCGGGCAAAAATAGGGAAAGGATGGCAATGAAAGCAAGATAAACGTGCAAAGGAAGGAAAAAAAGCACTGACCTTCCTTTTAATTTTTATATCGTCACCTTTGGAGATAGTTTCTGGCGAGAAAAAAACGCCCGCCTAAAGCCCTACGCAAGGGCAATTCTATAGCATCGTTTTTATGAATCCAGACAGATATTTCAACCGAACATGACTTAATGACCCGGAAAGGGCGATATGTGAACGTTTCGAATTACAAGTAAACTTTGTAAGGCATCTGGAACCAACGTAGCCCTTTTCCAGACCATTTTTCGCTTTTCGTTTCCAATAATTATACAAATAGATAAATAAATAAATAATTAAATAATCAAATAAATAAATAAATAAATAACTACAGTAATATATAGTGGGCAAACTAGAGGGACCACAGGGAAAAGAACTGCACAAATCCGACGCTCGTGAGGCAAAGAACGTTTCACAAAAACATTACTAAATATTACAAATCAAGAATAAGTATGCCTACTAAAGGGAGCCAAGGAAAAGGAACGGTAAAAACCCCACGTTTGTGAGGCAAAGCTAAGAACATTTCTGAACAAAACAGACTAAGAACACACGCGTGCAGACCTGAAGGGAGCCAAGGGAAAAACACTGCACTACACAAACCCGGCGATAGTGAGGCAAAACTTGCATACACAGTTATGAAGTCAACAAAACAAGGGAGAAAACGTGCGCAGAAACAAGGTAGTAAACGACAAAAAAAACAATAAACCACAAGAAAAAGTTCAGTTGTGGCAGTAAGGATGCCGGATTTGGATCTCCATAAACTGGACCAGCTGCACACAGTCAGTTCAGTTGAAATGAAGAACACTTGGACTGCCTCCTTCCTCGCACGAGCCTTTCCAGCTTACCCTCTACTGTGATGAAGACTAATTTAAAGAAACCTTTCAACTTACTGAATCTCTTGGAAGACCATCTGCATTCCATTGCCTTATCTCGTAAGGATCAACCAACACATTGATGAGACTGAAGTCATCTGACACAGGAATTTCCAGGTCTTTGCAGCGTGCAATCCAAGATGACACTAGTTCATGACGGTAAAGACTTGTAAACGCTCCAAAATACGCTACGCAAGCAGCGCGACGAAAACGTTACCAACCACGTTACCAATCTCCAACTCGAAAGCCTGTTGTTGAAAGAGACAGGAAGTAAAACGATACCATTATAGCTATCAGATGTTCCCATACGACCTTACAAAATAAACTGGTGTAACCTGCCGCGACATACAACTGCCACATCCTGGGGAGTCATCCTACTCACTTAATCCTTTACTTCAAGGGTAAGAAACGTTTTTATTTAAGATACCACTTTTACACAACTGAAATGTGCAATATCATACCGCAACGTTCTCCGTCCAACGTCCTTGTTCATCTCCTAAAGCTGTTGTCAGCTTTGACGCCCTCTTCAAGCGAGCCGCAGTCTGTGCAATATTCTTGGTCAGCGTTTCCTTCTCAGCAATGCTGTTATCGTAAGCTGCTTGAAGCTCTGCAATCTTTGTAAATATAAACATGTCAATAATAAGGGAGACTTGAAACTCTAAGTGCTTAGGAATAAATGGACACTACGTATTAACAGGGGCGACGGAATATGCGTGGAAATGGAAATTCGAAAGGATGCATAATTACATTGGTAGTTATAGAGCAAAAACCTCTTCACCTTAAACAAATTTCTTTTTAATCGCAAGTACACAAAGTCATTTCAATAGGTTCTGAGGCACCTCAATGTAATTTCTTTTATATTATTTCAACACGCTTCGGAGCCATGTTAGAATTTCAATATATCGAAATTGAACATCTACCTTCTCTTCCACAGCAGCTAAACTGTCTTGCTTTTCTTTTAACGTTGCCATAACTGCATCCAGTTCCACCTGTGCAGCGGCAAGTCTGTGAGAAGAAAATATATCATTAGAACATTGTGTTGATGTCTCCTGAAATAAATGATCGAATCAACGAACGAACGAACGAACGAACGAATGATTTTAAAAACCCTTACCTCCCCTTCGTAACACTATCATCCATTACCTTTTTTTCTTGGGCTCGACAGTACGAAAAACTCGAGCGTATAAATCCATAGCACGGACCCACATCACCATGGAACGGCACGCCTGAAACAAAGACAATCACATTAAATTTTCTTGCTCTCTAAAATTCAGCTTAAAGTAACTGCCCCATTCCCCCCCCCCTCCCCACCCCCACCCCCGCTACGGCTCATAGTGAACGAGTAAGTACTAAAAAGTAACCAACGAGAAGAAATAAAGATTACCCATGAAAACATGCCCAACCAATACCGCGAGTTACTGGGCACCAGATCAGACATATCTTCGCTCTGATTGGTTGGTGCACACTGCACGCTTTTTCTAGAATTAGTTGCAGAACTCATCCAACGCAACAAAAACAACACGAGCACATTTTAGAGTAAAACAAACAAACTGTAACGTGGAGCCACAAAACATTCTGTTAATTACATGTAACAAACCTTGGAAACTTTCTCTACATTTTCTGGTGTAAACTTTGGGTTATCGATGTATTTTTTCAACTTTTTCAACGTCGAATCACTGATATTGTCCTGAAATAATAAAAAAAACGAAGACAGCATGAGAGGGTTCAATACTTGACGGCTAGCATTGACTAACAGCAAAGTCTAAATAACAAGTTTAATTAAGGACTGAGTCGAATAAAAGACTCAATTTAGAACAGTGTATCCCAAAGAGAAGTACAGTGGAACCTCCACTGACGGCCTTCTCTCCACAACAGCCAGTTTCCTCTGCAGCTGTCCCCCCTCAAGGTGGCCATTATGGAGAGGTTCGACTGTATAGAAAATGCAGCATAAACAGTAAAGAGAATGAAGATGGTGATATAAGAGCCTCAACACACACATGCATTATTAACTGGGTCTGGTCTCTTTCTTCTTTGCTGCTCATTTTTTTTATTAAAATTAACTGTAAATAGTTACTAGAGGTTAATTCGAAAACCTTAAGGCTGGCTTTCACTAACGCATGAGCATAAGCATAAATCGACATACGCAGACGCAGTAAGATGTTGATAATTTTTGCCTTTTGTTGGAAATTTCCCTAATAAAAGGTGCTAATTATCAATATTTACTCCTTCTGCGTATGTCGGCTTATGCTTATGCGCTAGTGAAAACCAACCTTCACGGTTCCTTTAACCTTTAGGCTCCAATTACCTAAAGTACTTTCCTAATTAATCTCTTTAATTAACCTATGATGTATATAACGATCCTCTGTAATTAGCTTAAGTGTGAGTTAATAAGTATTGTATTGTATTGTATTATACGCCCACACGAACGAACATGCATGCACAGGCACACTTATTAGCACCGCTTGTAAATACCTAAACTGAGACATTGCTGATGTTCATGAATACGATGATCTATAATTTGGTGTCCAAATACTGCAAAACGTATTTCATTTGCAAACGTTGATTTTTCCAAGAACTTCAAATAAAGGAAGAATGTACTTTACCTTGTTGTATTCCATGAGTTTCGACAAAAATTTAGCGTCTCCCAGGATAGTCTTTGCTGTTGCCCAGTCAGGTCTAACAAACGAAGGACAAAGGAAAGAAATTATCAATTGGTTTAGCGTTGAATACTTTGTACTCAAGTGCAGAGTTTAACAACAACAAAATATCAACAAAGATATACACTTATACGCTGTCTACCATGTTAGGTATCCTTTATAACTGATCGAATGAAAGCATTACTTGAACTCACTTTGCATTCAGGAGAATACAGATGGACTCCATAACCGTCATGACAAGTTCAGGAGGGCTGGTGAACACACGTAACTCTGAAATGTCGGACTTGTCTAAAGAGTCCAGGGCCTGGGCACGACAAAATCATTTGTCAGAATAAGTAATAAGTTGACCGAATAAGTCTTTCACTTTCACTTTATAAATTATACCACGATTTAGGTGAGCATAAGAGCAACAATTTCAGAACAATAAGATAACAAAAGGAATCTTCTCTAAATTTATGAATATAAGTGAGCTTGTATGGCTGTCTGGACATGTTCGACCCTAGCCATAAGACTTCAGATGTCCAATACTCAAACTAGTGAACTGACGCTTTAAAGTTGTGAAATTATAATCTGCTATCCCTTCTGTCAGAATAGCTTTCTAGCTGCTCGTCATTTCAGGATTTTACTCGCACCTTGTTAGCAGCATCAAGAGCAGGTAGAGCTTCGTCCAAGTCCTTCTGCGCTTCAGCCGCAATAGCCTGGGTCTCGTTTGCCTTTCCTTTAGCCACTTCTTCTTCTGCTGACACAACTTTTCGTACCTTTAAATTAAAAAAAAGAACATGTTTTACCTTGCACTGGCACCATTACTATTTATTTTAAACGTTCTTCCACCAAAATACTGTAATTGTAAGGTTTTTATCGCGAACAAAGTGCCCAATAATTAATTGGAGTAGTTGGCAAACACAGAAGATTACAAAAGAACAAAACGTAAAACAGAAATCAACACGCTTTATTTGCCAACAAGTTTTCAAAACAAACATCCTCCGTAGGAAAAAAAAGATGGCGACTGAAACATTTACCCATAACTCTTAGCACGTACGAAGACTTTAACAAAGCTCCTAGAAAACGAACAAACAAGCTCTAAAACCTTGAGATACGTAAATGTTCTCCTTACTGGGGAGGTGACAGGAAAAAATGTAACGGGCACCGTAAAAGTTTTCGAAAAAAAGATTAATTTTAAGAAACTCGTGATTACTTCTACATTTTGTGTTATAAAATGGAAGTGGCAAGCCCACTGAACACGTGATTAGTTCTCGTTGTGAGCAAAGGTATTCAGACTGTATTTTAGCTGAACCAGAAGGAGGCTGCCAGAGACGCTAAAAGCGCTTTTGCAGCAATTTTGTAATTAAAAACATACCATGCAGTTTTAAGATCTCTAAAAACCAACTTTCCAAATTCTAAGTCGATCCTGGAATGCACGGACATTTCTGAACGAGTTCTTGTGAACTCCTTGGTGCTCCGTGGGTACACAAATTGCATTTTTTTTTTTTACTATAAGCGCGCTTGTTTTTTGTCATATGCAAAGGCCAACTCTAAGAAAATATGTGAGGAAATATCCTTTCCTTCTTTTATCAGAAAACTGCTGATGTCAGCATTTTTGTTGAGTTTTAAGGCTAATTGTCTCGAAACAATGCGTGGCTAACCTAATTTTTCTTTGTGGATTTCGAAATCCTTTACAAAGATCTACTTTTTCCGCCTGGTCTTAGCCTGGCGCAGAAACCTTTGTATGAGTTTAGAACTAAAATATGCCAAATTTCTTTCGAACATCAATGTAACGATTGTTACTTATGTAAATAGTAGTTTAATGTACTGTATATAATATACGATTTTATTTGTTTTATTTATTTTATTACTTTTTTCCTCGGAGAAATTAGCTATCCTTGCAAATCCGAGGTGAAATAAAGGTGATGTATGTATGTATTCATGTATGTATTTAGTTGGCACCGTCCTTAAAGGCAACGCAAACAGAATAGCCTGCACAACAGGCGTAATTTTTTTGCGTATTTTGGAAGAACAGAGGCGAGAGCCAGGCGAGTGCACAGCGCGAGTCGCGCGCAAGGGGAGAAGCACGAAAAAATCAACGACTGTACGCATACCATTGTTTAAGCTCTTCCGCCCCCAGGCACACCCTAAATGACAAGCCAATCACCTACGGGGCGTTGTCAGCCAAATTTAAAAACTTTCAAGGTCTTGTTTTCATCTCTAAAACGGAGAAATTACTTCTTTGGGACTTAAAATGAAAAAGTGTGGTTACGCGGCTACGCAGAAACGCAGAATGCACTTATTTCCTTACTAACATATTTTGTGTATGTATGTTTACGTAATTGGCCACTCCCCATTGGGGCTTTTCAGAACCAATGTAAACAAACAATGATAAATAAGTTTTCAAATAATCATAACTAGGTTAAGAATCCCAACTGGCGGGAGGCCGACCAGTTGGCTATTTACAAGCGTAGCCGAGAAGTTGAACTCGGGGCTACCGTGAACAACATCAGCTAGCGGTCAGAACGGGATTTGAACCCGCGACCTACGGGTTTCAAATCCAGAGCTCTAACCACTGGGCCAAATTACGCCTATTCTGCAGACTAACAGAATGCCTGTCAAATTAACCTTGTCAGCTTCATCTTGGTCAGTCTGTAGTTTATCCATGAGTTTTTCCACATCAAGTGACTTTTGTTTCAACTGCGGCTCCAGAGCTACTAATTCGACCTGCATATTATCCACTAAGTCGTTAGTTTCTAGAAGCTTCTTCAAGCCATTCTTCACGCGGTCACGCGCACCAATCAGCTGCCTGAAAAATAAATCATTGAATACGTTTGGTTACCAGTTCTCTACCGTGCCCAGTGATGCTGGTAAGGAAATACAGTCAACTCTCTCTTAACGGACACCTCTATAAGACGGACACCTGGTGTTGGTCCCGGCCGTTTCTCAGTCATTTTACTATAACCAAACTCTCTATAAGACGGACACCTCCATAAGATGGACAACGGACACTTTGAAATGGCCATCGGACACTTGAATGCTGAATGTGACAGCAAATTACGATTTAGGGGATAAAAATTTTTAAATTACCAAGTACGAGACTTTTTTAACACCAGACGTTTAATTCACAGCTCTTATCTTGTCGGCGGAATACATACAGTACAAGTTAAAATTAAATCAGTCATCATTTTCTTCTTAAGTCCATGCTCACCAAAGCCATGACTATTAGAAAACTATTAATTTAACTGGCTTTCACCAATTGTTTTTTGTTTTTTAGAAAAAAAAAAAATATCTTTTAGACTTGGTGCAGCAAAAGGCAACCCTGAGTCATAAGATGGTTATGTTCCCTTTTGCAGAATGTACTGTTCATTGTTTGGACTCTAGTTAACCCGTGTGATTGTAATACGTTTATGTTTATGTTTTTGTTACAGTGTGTAGGTTTCGCTCAAATAAATAACTTAAAACAAACTTGAAACAGACTCGTATTCACTGCGCACAGGTTCAGCCTTGTAATCTTAAAATTCCTGGGGTCATGTTACGTCGACTCTCTTTAAGCCGGACACCTCTCTAAGACGGACAGCTAAGGCCGGTCCCGATGGTGTCCGTCTTAGAAAGAGTTGACTGTACTACGGTAATCATGAGGGAAAAAAACCAAGCTTCCAGTCTGTTAGAGTAGTTTTGGCAAATTGTGAAAAATAACACTGAAATTACGAGCAAATAAAATACCTTCATCAGGTCAGCTTTTAAGTGGCATGTAATTGGTATTGAAATGACTAGTAGTTCCTCTTTCCTGTTTTTTACTTTTAGTCACGAGCTTGAAATAGTGATATCCAACTAATACCAGTTTTGACGCACGCGGGTTCACATGTTACACTGTAAGAATATTGACGGATCGCTTTTTGAAGGGTTAAGAAATGGTGCAATACCTTCTTTTATCGTCTAACATAGAGAGATACAGGTTAATAAGTTCCAGATAACTTGTTGGTGTCGTATAATATCGGCGACGCAACTCAGCATAAAATCTTTCTGCCATGGAACTGACACTCGTGTGGGTTTCAACACACAGCTCAGCTACTCTTTCCTTCAATAAAAAAGACAAGAGAAACGTAAAATACCAGGCTCCATAGAAAACGAGACAAACTAATAGACAATTAGTTTAATAACAGACGTATTGTTACCTTAACATCCCCTTCGCCCAGATCCACTTCTTCGAAAAAGTTCTGAGAAACAGACAACAGCGCTTCTCTACAAAGAAACAGCGTTTAATGAAGAACTGCTGTTAGTTCTAAATTATGTATGAACATTGCCTAAAACACTTTTCCATGGCTTTCTTATATTACAGTAAGTTTATTTCTTCAAGTAAACTGCACTAAACTGACCTTGGCCACTCAGTGAACCAGTCAATGGTACAACAATTGACCAGAGATGGGAACATACGGCAGCGAGTTCGGAAGGCATCTCCAACAGGACTCATACAGAGCACTACATGAAGGTTATTACGCACTCGGCTGATAAAATAGTTGAACACGCTATCCCTGAGATCAAGGGAAAAAACATAAAAAAAAAATTAGGTCTCTACAACATAAAGCTAACTAAAACTTTACTTGTTCAACACTGACGCCGCTTTAGGTGGCTCAAAACAGTTTCCAGCACTCAGAGTTTGATGGGTCGTTATAACCACTTATTATTTGACTTCCTACCTACAGAAATGTTTTTAATTAGGCCGAAAGTTACGTCTTAAGGGCTGTTCAAACGGTCATGATAGTTGATGATAGTTTCAACTATCACGCACGTTTGAACACGAACTATCATTCACTATCATCAACTATCACCAACTATCATGCAGTTTGGACATGTTTAAATTCGACATGATAGTTCATGATAGTTTTTTTCCGTTTGACCGAGCGGATGATAGTGCACGATAGTTTTTCGGTCAGCGGGGGTAACCAAGGCGGGCTCAATGCAATATGGCTATCACATTGCCATCGTCCTGTGAAGAACAACAAAGCAATAATTTGGACGAATATTCGGACGACAGTGACGCTAGGCTCGATTACCAGCCGCTGTTCGGGAAAGGGAGGCACGCGGAATCGAGAGGGCGGCGGAAATCGAGCCTACAGTGACGCTGAAAACGAGAAATTGAGAAAAGCGAAAAAATCTAAAAAACAAGGCAACGAGAAGTGGAGTGATAGTTTGATATGCAACCTAACAGATGAGTACGAGGCCCGGCCATGTTTGTGGAACATTTTTTGCGATAACTACCACATCGGGATGTAACTGGAAAAGCGAAGAAAAAAACTGGAGGTAAGTCAAAGTGAATTGCATCATGTTCTCTTTTAGCAAATGTATTTGTTTACAATCGCACGCGGTAGGAGACTAGGTACCAGTTAGCGACGCTAGCACATTGCACAATTTCGACAAACTATCATGAACTATCATGGACCGTTTGATCGCAAACATGATAGTCAATGACAGTGAATGATAGTTGAAACTATCATCGACTATCATCAACTATCATGACCGTTTGAACGGGCCTTTATATCATGCTCATCAAAAGTTGATATCATAAAAAAAATTTCAACGTACCGTTTTTCAATTGTAAGCCCCTAAAGCTATAATCAAGGTTGTTTTAAGCAGGTCATACTGTTGCTACGATAACCTTTTGTGTTACGAAAATGATAAAAACGTGTTCACCAATGGTTAGGCAGTATTTTGATACATGTACCATGATTGAAGCATTAAGTAATGAAGAGTGGTTATAACGACCCATCCAACTCTAAGTGCTGCAAACTGGTTTGAGCCACCATAAAGTAGACAAACACCAAAACAATTAAGGGCCCTCTCATGGCAGTCTTGTGTATTGTATGTGAGTCGCCCCTTACCTGTCACCTTCAGGAACGCCGGCTTCCTTGGCATGTGGTCGAGTTCCATTCAGCACTTGTTCATATTCTTCTGGTTCAAACAAGTTAGGAACCTAGTATGCAATTACAGTGTAACATATCGCACCATTGCTACTCTCTCGTTCTATTCATTTTTCTTTTGACCAGTTTAACGAACACATATACAATGTATTGGCCTTGACATGCGCCCATCAAAAAAACTTAGTTTTCAACGGCCAAGCAGTAGGAAACTAACACAGAGATGTCAAAAAGAAGTTACAGGTACAACTGAATACAAGCTTAGTTGAATGGTAACAAGATGAGTTAATAAGGTAAAAAAGTTAGTTTTCAGTAAAATAACTGTCTGCAGAAAATTGAACACAACAACCAGACTTACTCCAGTATCATTAAGAACTCAATAATTCATACCTCGCCGGAGTTCAAAATGTTATTGATGTCTTCAAGAAATTCTTCAACGACGATCTAAATGGAAGGAACACGAATATTAAAGAAATATTGTGGAGCAGCACCGTTACTACTGTTATCGCTTCTTTGTTCAACCTTGGGTTAAATTTGAAGGCACAGATTTAAGGGTGATCCCAGTTTCATATGACTGATTTTATCAGTCTCTTATGATGGCTGATTTTACATAATTTTGGGTCGCAACATTCCCCAAAATTGTTGGGCCTGTGTTAAATAAATCACGTCATTTAATACAAACACATTATCAACCTGTTATCTACCTGCGTATCAGTGAATAAGAACACGGTATTTTTTCCTTCCACTCCGGCAGAGTTATAGAGTTTTCTTCAGATCTTCTCGGAAAGCTGAGTAGTCATAACCACGAGTCAGCTCGATTTGGAAACAGAGGTAACCAGACATGTGGCACGCCAACCTTAAGTACAAAATATATCAACAATTACACGACTACAAAGCTCAATCCAGAATTATCATCATCCTAATAATTATCGCCAATATATCCAGACTATTGCAAAAAATGGGATTGAAGATTTATAAAATGGTGGTACACTTCAGTGGTTTCCTTTCCTCTCATCACCCGTGAGACTGATCAAAATTACTGTGGTAGACCAAAATACATCACCTTGTAAGACTCTGTTTCCAGTTCCTCCAACACCAACAAGCAATGCGTTTCCACGCGGCTGACGAACCATACGAGCAATTCTACAAAAAAATATACCTCAGTTGGTTGTGGTTTACTTGAACCCCACACTCACCATTTAATATCTATCTTCCGAAAACGTATAATCTAAACATAAGAACAGCTGTAATTTTATGTTACATAGTCTCTAAAAAAATGTACAATTGTACGTTTTAGTGGCTCACCTTGAGATGTGTTCTATCGCGTCCATGAAGAATACCAGCTTCATTTCTTTGGAGGAGTTCATATTGTAGTCATCAAGATACTAAGTAATACACCAAATGAGATTATTACGAATCTATTACGAACACTTAATCGTGCCTCTTTAAACGACCTTCTTAACGGCAACCACGCTAAATGTGGATTACATTCTCAAAACGGAGCAGACTTCAGACTTCCATTAGCTTACGTCACTCTGCAGTCTCAGTTCCTGATCCTCCTTGTTTGAATGTACCTGACATTTTACCCATGATCATTATTGGCAAAATTTGAAATTAGCTCAACAAGATCGTACAAATTTTCGCGACTGACCTAAAGCCTTAAGACTTTCTTTACATGAAAAGCTTGCCAAGACTATTGCTAGTGTTTTCAGCTCTCTTCCAATGTTTACCTTTGCGTTTCCAAGATGGAATTAGAAAAGTAAAGAATTAACTGATGAAAATAGAATCCACCAACCTCTAAAACTTTTTTGCAGACTATCATTATTTGTTTGTCAGAAACTCAGCCTTGAGTCGTAATTGTATTCACAAACATGGAGCACCTAAACAAGTGATCTTACATCAGTCAGAAGCGATTTCACTTTTGAGACATCAGCCAACTCTTCATAGATCCTGTCAGCCGGGTCAGCGCCCATTTTCATGAAATCTCCAAACAGGATAGGATTCGTCTCAAATGTCGTGGGTTCCACATTCTAATTATTATAATGACATAAATAGTGTTACGTCATATAGATTAACACTGGCTCTTTATAACCGAGCGTAATAGCCACCTGAGCTACCCTTTATTGAAAGAGTGTTTTTAGGGGAAGAGCATCATGGCCGTACAGTGGTCAATCGTGCTGGTACATAAGCTCGATTTCCGCCGCTCTCTCGTGTCTGGTCCGCTCACGAACAGTGGACTGGAGCCTAGCTGGTACACTATGACAGAAAGTTTTACGAGCTCACATGAGCAGGCCACAAAGGTCATTATACAATAGTTGTTTCAGTGTTCGGCTTTTTAGCTTTGACTTTTAAGTTTTGCCACAATTTTTTTGCAACTTAGAATTTGTTTGCTGTATATATATATTGAAGGAACATTTCTGCCACTGATTAGTTTTGAGGGAAAAAAAAAACACATTCAGCGGGGATGTTCCTACAAGGGCATTTTTTTTTAACTTGCTTTCAATGGAGACAAGTAAAATACATTCATTATTAATCCATGAAACTGAAATTAAGCGAGCCATTCAATCTGGAGTTGAATTGAAAAGCATAACAAATTTCACACCTGTGAGAAGTGTTTCTGTGACATCTCGGACAGTATGGCGTTAAAATAACGCTTATCTTCTTTGTTAATTAGACGATCGTGGAATACTCTTTGTGCTTCGTGACAGAACAAGCGAAATATCTGTCCACCATCCCTGATTACCCCTGGGTCTGCCTGAAGGACGCCTGTAAGCACATAAATGCATCATGAGTAATAAATATATCTAATTTCCCCTGAACACTTCAATACAGGAACATGAAAAACCCCAAGAAAAACCTAAACCAATCTTTTTCTGACTCAAGTCAGTAGCAGCACGATTATAACGATTATAATCAGAAAGGAGAAAATTTACATGGCGACGACCGAACTGTCAAAATTAAAGTGATAAGTTTATAATTTTCAAAGTAACATGTTGCTGTGGATGCGGCACTGTACAAAGTAACAAACCTTGAATGCATTTAGATAAATCTCTCAAGTTGAACACGTAGTGAGATTTAGCTGGGGTAGGAAGCAAGTCTGTGCTCATACGAACATAGATTTCGACACTGAAAGAAACAAAGAACAATCAACTTCTATAAGCAACTAGATTACCAAGCATAAAAAGAAGAAACAAAGAACAATCAACTTCTATAAGCAACTAGATTACCAAGCATAAAAAGAAGAAACAAAGAACAATCAACTTCTATAAGCAACTATAATACCAAGCATAAAAAGAAGAAACATTCTCAGTTTCCTCGGACCGTAATGGCTTCTGGGACTAAGAAGGCAATAATGCATCCAAACTGGGATTGAGTTGAGAAAGGAGAAAGAAAACATTCTACATGATTCACGTATTAAAAAAAGGACCAAAAGCAAACAAACAACAACAATACGACGTACCTGGCTCCAACAATTGCGTCAGCACAACTCCTGACATCTTGAGGAAAGTCAACTAAAAATCCACTGACGATAGACTAAGAAAATATATTTTTAGAAAAATTATTTATTAGCGCGTGTTCTGAAAATATAAGGGTAACGTGAAAATCATAACTTTACCTTGAAGATGTGTTTGAGAGTGTGCTCAGCAGAAGTTGGGATACTGAACATACTGAAATGACGTAAGAACCGAGGTGTGACTGGGTTTCTACCACCCCCAGGGGGAGCACAAGCCGCACAGATGGTCATGTCCTGTCAACAAGATCATACCAATAGTAAAACGAATTAGACGCAGTCAATCAAATCACACTGCCGATAAACTAGTTGCATAACAATTATTAAATTTTCGATGCATATGCGGAGTACAAAGGTCTTTTCTGTCTCTTATAAGCCAACCAGAACTCCGTTACCAGAATTCATTTCGCGTTTTCTTTGTTACTCAGATTTTGATTTAAGGACGTTCGCGCCCAAAAACTTCCCACGTACAGATTTTTTTAAAAACTTTGACTGCAGGTAGAAAATGATAAGATTAGATGAAAAACGTAAAAAGAATCGGGGGTCACGGAACTCGTTTTGAAAGATAAGGCGCATCACAGATCATAGCATTTCTAGGATTTCCAGCCACTGAGGCGATTCTGGCCGGATTCATTGCTATCGGCATATATTTAAGTTGAAGAATCATATCTAAGTTATGTGTGTTTAACACAGCATATATAGGCCTATTTGATAGATCTTTATTACATATGCCATTGAATCAGCTAGAATTAGCCTTAAAGAAATACAACTTCTAAGTTACGCACACCTGTATCCATGTACTAATTCGACCCTATTTGAATAGTATATGAGAAATAATTAAAACTTCCCACATACAGATTTTTTTCGTTTTTTAGTATAATGGAAAGAATCAGAAAAGGAAGCGATCTGCCGAAAAAAAAAGTGGGGGTCACCGAGCATCCAACAAAAATATTCGCACACAAAGTTAACGCAAAGGTAATCAGCTCTGTATTTTGTTGAGTTTTCGACTCGGTGCGCGCGCTTAAAAATGACGTGGAACGCGCGTGACCAATGAATAGCGTGCGCACTAGAGATGCGCAGTAGCAATGGGCGCGAACGTCCTAAAATAGCATGTGCACCAATTAACATGAGAAAATTAAAAGTGAAAGTCAGTTGTAGTGAAATGAAGCCATGTCTATTTCAATAACTAAATCTATTTCAATAACTCGACTCCGAAGCTGAGGGAAATAAAACAAAAGAAATGCCATCGAGGTTTAAGGCTAAATAAATCGTTTTAACAGTTAGTGGTAATCGTAGATTAAAGAGTGTGTTTGTATGTTGGTAAGGTTGGTATGTTAAAAAGCAAAAATTCTGTGCCTGAGCTGTTAGGCAGACGTGAAATTGGCCTCCCTCTAGCAGGGGCGAAAACAAATAAATCGATCGCAAAGCATGTGCATACGAGAGGGTTTGTTCTCATTTATACATTTATTATGTGATATTAGTTATGACAGGTCAGTATAAAACAGTCCGTAATGCTTAGTCCGCGTTTTATACTTGAGTCCATGTTTTATGCCCAGTCCGTAGTCCGCAGTCAGCGGACCGTGTTTTATACTAACCGTAACCCGTGTAAATCGACACAAACGTTGCCTGTTCCGTCGGTACGCGAGACGACGCGTTTTATTAACAAGACTAGGGCAATTATTCTGTTTACGAACACGACTTTGAATCGCCTTGGCTTTGGGCGAACAGCTATTGATCATTTTCACTTCCGCGAAAATGAAACGGCGGCCATGTTGATGCACCAAACCAATCCTATGGGAGTTGAACTCTTTTCCTATGTAAACACACTTGGTTCCGCTTAAGGTCCGGTAATACGGCCAACATTTTTCTTCAACTTGTCTCACAACATTGTTGCGGTGGAAGTTGAAACCCTGTGTTGCCTCTGTCTCGCAGCAAAATACAGTGTCGCAAGTCTGCAAAATTCTACACGTATAATTGGTCAATCGTGTGGAAATAAAGATGGCGCCTTCTTTCATATAATTTAGCTTTCCGGCGAAGTTTCACTTCGACATCTGACCGTCTTTTTCTGTTTAATTTTTCGTGCCAGCGAAGTTCTCTCAATATGAAGCTCAGTGTCGTTTCAGATAGATAGCCGAAAAATTGTGATTTTCGACAGTCTTTCAAGTTTGCTGCTTGCATTGTTTTGAAGGGACAAACGAGGTGTTCCAAGGACTATGATAGCCCTCAAAGTCGAAAGATGACTTTCCGAGAAAGATGACTTTCCGAGAGTTGCTGGTCTATTTAGCATTCAGGCTCGTCCCCGGGCTCTTCTTCACTGTCTACCATGTTTTTATTTTATTTGCCGCGCTCCACGGCGGCCAATCACAAGGGTTAAATTCAAATTTGTTGCGGGACAAGTTGTAGCTTCAGTGGTAATACGAGCAGCAAAACTGGAATTCGTTGCAGAAAGTACAACTCCAGTCTACTTTGCGCAACACGTTGCCTCAACTTGCAACACTGTATTTTGTTGCGAGACAAGTTGGTCACAAACCTGGTAATACGGGCAACAATGTGTTTCAACTTTCAATGCAACGCGACGTAGCTGTAAGTGATGGTGCTCAAATGAGTGTGGAAGAATTTAAGGATCACCTTAGTGTCAGGAAGATTGCTGAACATCTCGCACCTGTTAGCAATTTTGATTTTCAGTTGATCGAGGTGGAATATGTCAAGGGCATACTGCTCAAGCTTAATCCAAGGAAAGCCGTGGGATGTGATAACATATCGCAAAGACTCTTGGCATTACAGCTCCCGCCATTGCACAGCCGCTGACCTGTTTTAACTATCTCATAACAAGTTGCAGTTGGCCTATGGTTTGGAAGTGCAGCAATGTTATCCCAATACACAAGAAGTCGGAAGAGACCGACAAGGCCAACTATCGGCCAGTTTCATTATTGACTGCTTTATCCAAAGTTTTTGAAAGAGTTATGTTTGATCAGATGTATGAGGCCTTTCGATGCAAGCTGTCTCATAATTTATCTGGTTATTTAAGAGGACACTCTTGTTCAGCCCTACTTAAGATGACTGAGGACTGGAGGGCAAGCCTTGACAGGCGAGAAGCTGTTGCTGCTGTCGCGGTGGATCTTAGTAAAGCTTTCGATTCTGTGTGTCATTCACTTCTTCTAGCTAAATTGTCGGCCTATGGTTTTTCAGGGAGGGCATTACAACTAATGACTGCATATCTACGTGAAAGGAAACAGCGTGTCAAACTTGACAACACTTATTCTCAGTGGAGAACTGTTATGACTGGGGTCCCTCAGGGGAGCCTTTTAGGTCCTTTGTTGTTTAACATATACATGAACGATGTAAACTATTTTATAGAAGGCACCTCATTGCGATTATATGCTGATGACACAACTGCTTATGCCTCAGATACATCTCCTGTTGTTTTAGAATACATTATTAACTCAGATCTTCAAGTAGTGTGCACATGGCTCCAGCATAATTACTTGCAAATCAATGCAACGAAAACCCAAGCGATGGCCGTTGGCCCAGTAAATTATAAATACACCATTAATCTGCAGGATAACAATATAGAGCTGACTGATAGTTTGAAAATTCTTGGTGTCACTTTAGATGAAAGAATAACATTTAAGCTTCATATACAAGAACAACTTAAGAAAGCATGTGCTAAGGCAGCTGCCCTGCGTAAGCTGTGTAAGTGTATACCACAAGATGTTATGATTCGCCTTTACAAAGCGTATGTATTACCTCACTTAGAGTATTGTAGCCCACTCCTGCTAGGAATAAGTAAGGGACTCAAAAACAAGTTAGAGGATACTAATTACTATATCCTAAGGACTATCCTAAGATATTCAAGTTCAGTGTTTTATGACTTTCTCCTTAACTTAGCTGAATTGCAGAACCTAGAGACAAGGAGACAATTTCAGTCATTAGTCATTTTATATAAATGTTTAAGTGGCCAGGGACCGGAATATCTTAGTGAGTTTTTTAACGTTTTAAATGTGAATTACAATCTGAGGGGGGCTAGCACACGCCTCATGCTGCCATCTTTCAATTTAGAATACATGCATAAGTCATGGACATATTTAATTACTAAGCTTTGGAATAGTTTACCCACTAGAGTTAGGGAGTGTCCAGACTTGGCCGCCTTTAGGCGCGCGTTGCTTTCGTTTATGGCACGGCTTTAACTTTGCCGGATTGTCACGGATCTGGGTGGCTGGGCTAGACACATAGGTGTGTTATTCCATAGCTTACATATGAATTATTTTAATTCTTCGAATTTTAATTTTAATGCACATTTGATCTCAAATTAGATATTATACATATATAAATAAGATATCACATAGGTTAACAATATATTTATCATAGGTTCTTATTTGTTTATCATTTGTTATTAGTTTCACGTTCACGTTTAAACGAGCTTTCAGCTCCTAGGTGACACGAGGTTAAATAAATTAAAACAAAAAAAATGCAACAATGTTGCGAGACAAGTTGAAGAAACATGTTGCCAGTATTACCGGACCTTTATGCTAGAAATTTTGCGCACAGAAATCAAGACCAGCCAAGTGAAACTGCACATTTTCTTCTTTGCCTTATTCAGAAGAAAGCAGCATTGGTTTGGTCGAAGAGAGAGGGTACAAGCAGCCAAACTACAGCTTTCTGTTCGTACGAAAAGCCGTACACATTTCTAGAAGACATGTCTGCTAGGTTTCTAAATGCCATGCATTAACAGTAACTTCAAACTTATTCGCTACAGTCCACAATAAGCCGCCTCGACACTCGAAAGTCCGCAATGTTGCACAACAATCGAAAGAAAGCACATAAACGCACATGGAGATGACGTCATTTGCACCCGAAGATCTTTTTTGGGGGAACCATAGAAACATAGATCCACAAAAACTCGATTTTTTCTCCATTACCCCATTAGAACTGCGTTCTCTCCAACGCAACAAAGATATAATTACTCACATGGATTTCCTTCCAGAACAGCTTTTCTCTGTCATAAAACCCACGGAAGTCCTAAGAAAAGGAAAAAAAACACAAAGTTTTGGTGATATCACATGTAGCAAATACTATCGCACTCACGCAATGTCGCACTTAGCTTCTTTCGCGTATAGCGATAATCAAAAACAACAACAACAACAACACCAACAACAACAAAGAAAAAGAAAGAAAATGGCAATAAAAGTACCTGGTACTGCCTGAGTAGTTCAATAGGAGGCTGTGCTCCGTACGTGTCGAGTTTCGGCATGTTCAAATCATCAACAAAGATTATCATTCGTTTTCCAGCCGGTGCACCTATGGCAACAACATTAGTTGTTATTTTCTACGACACAGCACGTACAGAATATTTAGGCACTCTTGCCATGTGTAGCACTAACACATCATTATCGCAACCTTCCTGGTCGCAGCATCCACGTTTAGTTCCTGGCGTGGCTATACTGTGTGAGGCTTAAGCAATCACCCGATTATACAAACCTAAAATGTTCTTTCGTTTCTTCTCTAGCTTGACTTCAATCATTTCCTGAGTGCGCTGGCTGCTTGTCTGGGCAGAGAAGTTCATCATGATGGAAACATAGTTCGCCTTCTCACTTATATCAGTAAGTAGTCCCTTGGCTACAACCGACTGTAAATTAAAGTAAATAAGAGTTATTTAATGTTTGTAATTTTAACACA
>JAHPZR010021691.1:0-5000 GCA_019787425.1 Platygyra sinensis
TAACAATTGGTTCATGCTTTAGCTTGCACTATCGAGTTATGGAGCACGCGGGAAGTTTGGAGATCATGAAAGAAGCGTAAGTGCTCCATAACTCGATAATGCACAGGTAAAAGCATGAACCAATTGTTTTATAACATAGCGGGTGGAACTGTGCATAAAATCCTGAAAATCTGACGCTAAAAAAGGACAACAATATCAGAAGGGATTGTTCGCGGTAAGCGAAATATTACGCAAAATAGCAACTGGTTTTATTTCAAAAGTTGTCAAAAATGTCAAAAGTTGTTGCACTTTACCCTTGGACACTGAAGCGAATCGACGGCGCTGATGCGAGTATCCTTTCCCGTTTTTCGCTTTTTTGCCTTATTTAAGAACTCCAGCCCGCGAGAAAAGGTCGGAAAATTGTGCTTGTTTTGGGACTAGTGGGCCGAGTCTCTATTTCCATTATTGTAGCAAAATAAAATATCCCCCTGCGGCTCGTGTTTTTTACATTCCCCTCGTGTTCTCAAATGCATGCCTGTCGTGTTTTATCACAGTGTAATACACGGCTTAGGCTTCTTTATTTGTTAATTAGTAAATGTTCGACTGAACCAAGCCCATGAAAGGTTCATTTACCATGATCTCAAAAATTGTAACGTGTATTAAAAAAAATTCAGCCCTAAATCATGAAGAGAACGGGAAAATGCTAATCTCTGTCCAAACTTTATTCCAAAATCAGCTGTTCTTCCCAAAAAGAGTTCGAGGAATTATCGCCATAGAGAACTTTGTAATGAGTAAAAGCCTTTGAATTGATGAGATTACTCAAAAGAGAGAATAATTTTAGAAATGTGTGACTCGTGTACGTTAACTGTAAAAGCAGTTGCGGCGTACTTGCAGGTACGATGAATCTGGCTCCTAGAACATTTAAGATTTTGTAAGTTACGCAAGTGCCCGCTTAGCTTGAAGGCATCTGTTTCAACTTTGTTTTATCTGTTACTGCCGTCGGATACTGAAAGAGCGAGTGCCCCTGCTTCGATTGCTGAATCATGCGGGAAAAAATATCTTTCGTTATTTCACAGGTAAAAGAGTTTGTCCAGTCGCTCCAAAAAACGATATAAACTCATAAATTTTAATCTTATTACTTTTTTTAGAAGTATAATGTTCATTTCATGGGTATTAATATTTTTACGAATGCAAGGTGATAAGGACTTTGAATTTTTGAGTTACATAAACATCAGATGTATTAAATGAAATAGAAACCAGAGCAGTGATCATTTAAAATATTACAACTAAAGGCTTATAAACAGAAGCAACACGCGCAGGCGTAGTAAGGTGTGGTATTTATTGGGAAAATTTCCAAAAGGCCGACAACATGAATTGTTTCGTGTACTGAATCAAACCAACTGCTCGCTTAAGACTATTGTGCGGGTCAAAGAAATGACCTTGGATTTTAAAACATGTTCTTCAAGGCTGCGACAATCGTAGCCGAAATCGATAGAAAATAACGTATTTTGTGAGAAATTTCGACTGAGTAGGGGAAGAAGGGGAACATTTTTTCCTTCAAAGTGGCGGACGAAGTTGTTGTTTTCAGACTGGTTCACACAATGTCGTTTCGCGAAAAGCACTGAACGGATTAAGGTGGCTGAACACAGTTTTCGACACCTGTGTTTTACCCTCTTTTTCTCCAAAACCCTTGATCCTTTGCTCACCAAAAATAGCAGCAAACAAGTTAACTACACAAACATCGGTTTTTGATAGTTTAGCTCACGTATGTGTCGTTTCTATGACAACGTCAATAGATATAAAAAGGCCTTTGAAATCGGTTTCGTTTATATGCAAAAAAACTGACCGTTAGATTTTCTTTACAGTTTGCATGCAACAAACATGTAGATCCCTTGAAGGTTTACCAATGTCTAAAATTTCTTTTGTTAAGGTTACCGTTTTCCTTCAGATCGGCAATTTTCTTTAAATTTCAATCTTTCGGTAAAAGTAATGATCCAAATAAAATCTCTAATGTAGAAAAGAAATCACTGAAAAAGATTGATAAAGATGACTGCGAAATCGAAGTTCTTGCTCGCTCGTCAAAGATGGCGTAAATGGTCAAAATGCCCTTTATAGTTTTTCGTCTAGAGCGCTTAATTTTCACGGGCCAACCTAGCCATTTAGATATGATATACCCAGAGCATAGTTCTTGTTTTAGAACCTTTGGTTTGTTGAGAGTTTCGCTTTCTAGTAGAATTATGACCCTCTAAAGTCCGTTGAAATTTTATATGTAAATTAAATTGCGATAGTTGTATTTTTCAAACGGCCAAGAAGTAGACGAAACGTGTGTAATTCAAGATGACTTTTAGCTCAGAATAATGACCAAAGGGTAAATTAAAAACTGTGTGAATATGAAACCAAGGCAAGTTCCCTTCTTTCTGTACTGGCGTGTTAAAAATTTACAATTTTGGATAAATTCCATAGGCCATCTTGGTTGATTGAGCTGTATTTCGAACTTTCCTAGATTTCGCAAAAATGTGAACTCCCTGGAACTTTGAAAGTATATTTCTGAAAATAGTTCACCAAAAGGGTCTTTTTGACGCAATAAAAGAAAATCCGAATTTTCCGAACTGTCGCTAGCAGGCGCTCTTAAATATTGGCAGAGAAATGGCGGTTATATGTTTTGGCCAGAAGTAAAAGTTAACCGTCTGGGCCCAGTTGTTCAAAGACTGGATAACGCTATCCACCGGATAAATCGCTATCCACTGGATAACTATTGACAACACAAACCACGCTATCCACTGGATAGTGATTTATCCGGTGGATAGAGTTATCCACCTTTCGAACAACTGGGCCCTGATGTACAAATTTAGCGCCTTTTTCTCGGATCGATTTTTTTCACTTCAAGCGGAGACTGTAAAGTGCTAAAACTCATGGGGAATTTGTCAAATTTCAAATTTCGACAGTGGGTACGGTAGATGAACACATGAAATACAAAAACCTGTCTGCGAATTTTTTTCTTTCGGAATAATTTTTTCATTAAGAGCGATTTTTGTACAAACACTTCACATTTTTCTAATACTATTTCGAAAACGTTCCATAACTTTTCACTGTAACTGAGTATGGAATCTGAGGAACAAATTAAATTAGCGAAAGACAAAATTCGCTTTGACATGTAGCGTTGAAAAGATGATTCGGAAGCTAGCATTTAGAAGTCGTGAAAAATTCGACAATTGATTTTATTTCAAAATTATTGGTATGTTTAGATAGCCAGCTCTGTAAGCTTTAATTTGATATTGGAGTTTAGGTATCTAAAGTTTAAACTGAACGCGCTTCAATGCATGGACGCGAGACACCCCTGAAAGTATACGGTAACCTTAAAGTCCAATTCTTTCAGCTACTCATTTCCTAAAGTATTTTTGTTCCAAATTTCGTGAAATTATAACGGGTGGTTCTCGAGAAATACAGACTGTAGGCGTGTTTCCGAGAAAGCTATTCCGGATCCAATCACAAATTTTGACTCACTGCGCATGCGCTCAATTGAACTGGGTTCTTACGGTTACAAAGAAAAATCTAGGTTCTCTGCATCGATTCCTTCTTACCGTAACCTTGTAATGAAGACTAAAACTATAAATACACTACGTTCAATTATGAAGAAAAATAACACAGATAGTGCTGTCATTCAGGGGAAGCCAACTCGTCAGTTAGAGCCTTACCAACTGCGAATAACCACGTGGATCTCAACTTTTACTTAACTGAGAGGTTAGGGAATAATAAAAACAATAAAACAGCACCACACGTAGTAACTAACAAATAGACGCAGATTGATTTTAATCAATATACACTCAACATCATTAAAATGATACTGAAAATAAAATAAATGAGCTACAAAACCACACTCAAGAAGAAATCCAAATCAAATTTAGCTTTCAGGTTTAGGAGTGCGCCTCAGAGTTTTAGGTCAAATAGGCTAGAATCACTAATAGCAGAAAGAAAAGATATTAAGTATGAAAATGTAGCTTCACACTCGCTTCTTGTACTTCAGAACCAAGGCTAGCGTAATTAGGCTAGTGGTGAGACATCCCCGAGTATTAATAGAGTAAACTGAGGCAGTGAGCGCTACTAACATGCCTAGAGAGCAAACTGCTTCTTAAGGCGGGGCGATTTCATAAATTGTTCTGACAGCTCAGCAGACTACAAACAACCTCCTAGAAATGAACGTATTCCTAAACGCACAATGCGAATATTTGCTAAACTTCGTATCGCCCATCTATATAATGTTATTTCAGTGGAAGAGACCAGATAAATTACACAATCGAACTTAACTTTGGTATCGGACGCCGCCTCAGAGTTTGTGAGCAAACTGTTTGCGCCCTAATATATCTTCAAGTATTTCCACTGTCGACATTAATGTGGTCTGCAACTATTAAACAAGCATCTAGTGTTGTGATAAATATATTTGTCAGTGTCTCGAAGATAATCTGCTCGTCACTGGCAAATCACGATATTTTGCTCAACCTCGTCCAGTAGTTGTTATTATCATTATTTGTTTTTCTTCCTTTCCATTAGCCAAGAGCCCACCGCGTCACCTGCAAATAACTGCCTACAAATAATGGTCTGCTCATCCGTGGTACCGTTTAAACGTGTTTTGCTGCAAATAATAATCTGCTCATGCGTAATTGGAACCAAGCTCTCGAAAGAAAAATGGCAGATCGCCTCCCTGAGCTGCCAGGAAGTGATTAAAATATGAAAACAAACTTGGTGATCGAATGATAAAACAATTATTGAACTCGGTTATCGCAAAATATCATGATTTGTCAGTGTCTCGGAGATTAATTATTTCCCTCAGCCTTCGGCTTCGGCAAATAATTGATCTGCTCGCCTCTGACAATTTACCATATTTTGCTCAACCTCGTCCATTAATTGTTAATAATTATTCATTCAAAATATTTCCCCGTTTCTGATTGGTTAAAAATACACGCATAATTCACCATAACCAGCTGCTGTTGACCAAATATTCAACCAATGACGTCAAAATGACG
>JAHPZR010021691.1:10000-20000 GCA_019787425.1 Platygyra sinensis
CAAATTAAAGCTTACAGAGCTGGCTATCTAAACATACCAATAATTTTGAAATAAAATCAATTGTCGAATTTTTCACGACTTCTAAATGCTAGCTTCCGAATCATCTTTTCAACGCTACATGTCAAAGCGAATTTTGTCTTTCGCTAATTTAATTTGTTCCTCAGATTCCATACTCAGTTACAGTGAAAAGTTATGGAACGTTTTCGAAATAGTATTAGAAAAATGTGAAGTGTTTGTACAAAAATCGCTCTTAATGAAAAAATTATTCCGAAAGAAAAAAATTCGCAGACAGGTTTTTGTATTTCATGTGTTCATCTACCGTACCCACTGTCGAAATTTGAAATTTGACAAATTCCCCATGAGTTTTAGCACTTTACAGTCTCCGCTTGAAGTGAAAAAAATCGATCCGAGAAAAAGGCGCTAAATTTGTACATCAGGGCCCAGTTGTTCGAAAGGTGGATAACTCTATCCACCGGATAAATCACTATCCAGTGGATAGCGTGGTTTGTGTTGTCAATAGTTATCCAGTGGATAGCGATTTATCCGGTGGATAGCGTTATCCAGTCTTTGAACAACTGGGCCCAGACGGTTAACTTTTACTTCTGGCCAAAACATATAACCGCCATTTCTCTGCCAATATTTAAGAGCGCCTGCTAGCGACAGTTCGGAAAATTCGGATTTTCTTTTATTGCGTCAAAAAGACCCTTTTGGTGAACTATTTTCAGAAATATACTTTCAAAGTTCCAGGGAGTTCACATTTTTGCGAAATCTAGGAAAGTTCGAAATACAGCTCAATCAACCAAGATGGCCTATGGAATTTATCCAAAATTGTAAATTTTTAACACGCCAGTACAGAAAGAAGGGAACTTGCCTTGGTTTCATATTCACACAGTTTTTAATTTACCCTTTGGTCATTATTCTGAGCTAAAAGTCATCTTGAATTACACACGTTTCGTCTACTTCTTGGCCGTTTGAAAAATACAACTATCGCAATTTAATTTACATATAAAATTTCAACGGACTTTAGAGGGTCATAATTCTACTAGAAAGCGAAACTCTCAACAAACCAAAGGTTCTAAAACAAGAACTATGCTCTGGGTATATCATATCTAAATGGCTAGGTTGGCCCGTGAAAATTAAGCGCTCTAGACGAAAAACTATAAAGGGCATTTTGACCATTTACGCCATCTTTGACGAGCGAGCAAGAACTTCGATTTCGCAGTCATCTTTATCAATCTTTTTCAGTGATTTCTTTTCTACATTAGAGATTTTATTTGGATCATTACTTTTACCGAAAGATTGAAATTTAAAGAAAATTGCCGATCTGAAGGAAAACGGTAACCTTAACAAAAGAAATTTTAGACATTGGTAAACCTTCAAGGGATCTACATGTTTGTTGCATGCAAACTGTAAAGAAAATCTAACGGTCAGTTTTTTTGCATATAAACGAAACCGATTTCAAAGGCCTTTTTATATCTATTGACGTTGTCATAGAAACGACACATACGTGAGCTAAACTATCAAAAACCGATGTTTGTGTAGTTAACTTGTTTGCTGCTATTTTTGGTGAGCAAAGGATCAAGGGTTTTGGAGAAAAAGAGGGTAAAACACAGGTGTCGAAAACTGTGTTCAGCCACCTTAATCCGTTCAGTGCTTTTCGCGAAACGACATTGTGTGAACCAGTCTGAAAACAACAACTTCGTCCGCCACTTTGAAGGAAAAAATGTTCCCCTTCTTCCCCTACTCAGTCGAAATTTCTCACAAAATACGTTATTTTCTATCGATTTCGGCTACGATTGTCGCAGCCTTGAAGAACATGTTTTAAAATCCAAGGTCATTTCTTTGACCCGCACAATAGTCTTAAGCGAGCAGTTGGTTTGATTCAGTACACGAAACAATTCATGTTGTCGGCCTTTTGGAAATTTTCCCAATAAATACCACACCTTACTACGCCTGCGCGTGTTGCTTCTGTTTATAAGCCTTTAGTTGTAATATTTTAAATGATCACTGCTCTGGTTTCTATTTCATTTAATACATCTGATGTTTATGTAACTCAAAAATTCAAAAGTCCTTATCACCTTGCATTCGTAAAAATATTAATACCCATGAAATGAACATTATACTTCTAAAAAAAGTAATAAGATTAAAATTTATGAGTTTATATCGTTTTTTGGAGCGACTGGACAAACTCTTTTACCTGTGAAATAACGAAAGATATTTTTTCCCGCATGATTCAGCAATCGAAGCAGGGGCACTCGCTCTTTCAGTATCCGACGGCAGTAACAGATAAAACAAAGTTGAAACAGATGCCTTCAAGCTAAGCGGGCACTTGCGTAACTTACAAAATCTTAAATGTTCTAGGAGCCAGATTCATCGTACCTGCAAGTACGCCGCAACTGCTTTTACAGTTAACGTACACGAGTCACACATTTCTAAAATTATTCTCTCTTTTGAGTAATCTCATCAATTCAAAGGCTTTTACTCATTACAAAGTTCTCTATGGCGATAATTCCTCGAACTCTTTTTGGGAAGAACAGCTGATTTTGGAATAAAGTTTGGACAGAGATTAGCATTTTCCCGTTCTCTTCATGATTTAGGGCTGAATTTTTTTTAATACACGTTACAATTTTTGAGATCATGGTAAATGAACCTTTCATGGGCTTGGTTCAGTCGAACATTTACTAATTAACAAATAAAGAAGCCTAAGCCGTGTATTACACTGTGATAAAACACGACAGGCATGCATTTGAGAACACGAGGGGAATGTAAAAAACACGAGCCGCAGGGGGATATTTTATTTTGCTACAATAATGGAAATAGAGACTCGGCCCACTAGTCCCAAAACAAGCACAATTTTCCGACCTTTTCTCGCGGGCTGGAGTTCTTAAATAAGGCAAAAAAGCGAAAAACGGGAAAGGATACTCGCATCAGCGCCGTCGATTCGCTTCAGTGTCCAAGGGTAAAGTGCAACAACTTTTGACATTTTTGACAACTTTTGAAATAAAACCAGTTGCTATTTTGCGTAATATTTCGCTTACCGCGAACAATCCCTTCTGATATTGTTGTCCTTTTTAGCGTCAGATTTTCAGGATTTTATGCACAGTTCCACCCGCTATGTTATAAAACAATTGGTTCATGCTTTTACCTGTGCATTATCGAGTTATGGAGCACTTACGCTTCTTTCATGATCTCCAAACTTCCCGCGTGCTCCATAACTCGATAGTGCAAGCTAAAGCATGAACCAATTGTTAATTAAATGTTTCAGTTTTTTTCCTGTTGTACTTGAAAAGAGAGTTCGAGGATCTTTTCGGAGTATATAATTAGCAATTGGAGAACAGTGCAAAAAAAAATGATCTTAGTCTGAGAAGGATCTGATTTCTATGTTTATAAAGTCTCGAACTCAACGTTTTTGATCTGAATAGAAAGATTCTTGCAAAAATTCTAGTGTAGCCTCAAAAATAAATTAACTACCCCTTAAGAGTAAATTCTCTGGGAGTTGCTGATGGATTCATCTTAGTTAAGGGGATGTAATACTTTGTTGATTGATGAAAATTGATCGCTGAAAATAAGCCATAATTCACCGTTGCTGAGCATAGAGTATCCAGTAGCTCAGTGGTTAGCGCATCGCGCATCCGACTAGATCACGAAACTCGGATAATTCTGAGTTTGTGTTTCTCCATGTATTGACTTTGGGAAATAAGCGACACTAAACTAAGTCGCTTAAAAAAGTACTTAACAAAGGATCCATTGAAAATTTTATTGCCAAGCCGCTATTTTTTCGGCATAATGTCGTTAACTATTATTTCCACTTAGTTGCATTTTATAATGTCTCTTAAACAAGAGACCAAGTATTAGGCGAGTGTCATGTCTATCATCCCATGTGTACTTGCGGCTTTTGGTCATTAGTTTCGTCAACTAGGGAAGCCTCTCGCAGACAATGCCATTTGGAAAGTCTGAGGTCACTTGACATCTAATATCATTCCATGTACCAGCTGCTCTGATGGGAAGAGAGTCTGAGTGCCGATCCATCCACATCTGTCCACATGGTTCTTTCGCTTTCCCATTGGTTCATTTTTTGCCCAGTTCGTGTACACTGGAACCGAGTGATCGTACCAGTAGAAATTGTTTGTAGACCATTTCAGCCCAATCCAAACCTGTTTTAGTGATGGAGCTTTCTTGGTGACGAGATTCAGGACAAACTCGTTCTCTTTAGGGTTGTTAATCTTACCAGTCCTGCGCCAGAGATTGGCAGTACTCTTGAGCCTGGTCCCAAGTCTTGATGGAACTACTCACCAAGTAACAGTAGTTGTCAAATCGCGTCGAGCCATTGGTACAAGGTTCACCTGGAAAAGAGTTCAATGTTAATTGTATAAGCAAATGTTGAAAAATAAATGAGTATTGTACAGTGCCGCAAATGATCCCCGACCGCAAGTGATGCCCGAGCGCAAATGATCTCGAACTGGAAATGATTGCCATTGTGGCACGCTAGTGATCTTCGCTGGAAGACGAGGAATGGCATACAGTTTGTTCCTCAGGTCGAGGTTTCAATTTTCAACATTACAGAAGCAGGTCATAAGTAACCATATTTTATGGATATACTAAATTCTCATGATAAAGAGTTCTTCAGATAATTACAGTAAAAGTTGCGCGGAATGCCTTTTAATCGGCCTTCGTCTATATATAGGTATAAAATTTATAACAATTTAGTCGAAGCGACAATTGCGAACGAATTAGTAACGCGAGTTTTTTCACTCAAATTTCTGCATCTCCATTTACTTAACTAATTTGTGTCTTGTTTGCTGGCCTGCACTTTTGGTCATACCTTGGGTGCTACAGACTTTATGTATAGTGGACATTTCTCGAACCAGCTGTTATTGTTGGTGTTAACAATTGCTTTTCTATTTGTTCCTCTCGCCTTTAGCGAGAAACCAGATTATTTAACATGGAAATTGCATCCAAATAAAATCTACACAAGACTTGTACGTCCTAATTTTTATTGTTGTAGATCGGGCTTGTTGAGAAATGGTATTGCTGTCTACAAGCTTTGGTTTTTTCCTGTAATTTTTCTAAGAATTGTCAAGCGAAAATAAGACAAATTTGTCCGGAGAATTAATTATGTTTAAATTAAAATTTACGTTGTCAGAATATATTTTCTTTTTGTTTTTCTAATTCATCATTTAGTTGATGAAAATAAATAAATAAAAAATAAAAAAAATAAAAAAAACATCCGGGAAACCAAACTCCTTGCCATTGACATTTTTCTGGCGCGGTCAATTGCGTTTCACATCGGGCATCATTGCATTTGTGGTTCGGGATCAACTGCGGTCCAATTTGGGGATCATTCCGGTCTGCGGATCACTTGCGGCGCTGTACAGTGTTCAACTGTTACTAAACATTCTTTGCTATGGTGATCAATAGTCAGATAGTTATACCAAATTATTACTATTTTTTTTGTTTTTGTTTTTATGAACTGAGATATGCCGGTGTACCATTAGGGTTGAGTTCAATCAATGTGCATCTTTATTAGATGCATAGCTCCGCAATCGGGAAAGATGAATTAAATTCTGCGCTTTGATTGGTTACCTGTGGGGGAGGATTGATCCATTTTTGCCCTCTCGGCGCTACCCGCCGTGTCCCACGAGAATTTTTTTTTTCCCGAAGGCCATACAAAAAATCCTTTATTGGCCAGGGTTGTTCAGTCAAGATGGCTGGATATTGGCCTTTTTTATTACCGAGTTTATGGACCTCGACTCCGTCTCGGTCCATAAACGCGCAACGAAAGAACTTGGCTAATATCCAGCCATGTTGACCTCACATTTTGGTTAATAGCCCATATATATTAAAAACATAAAATTATTGGCACAACATACCAAGAGTCTCCTTGATGTTTTCCAGAATTCCGGGATCCTGTTCGGGCACACTCGGCAGAATTCCAGGATCCTGCTTGAGCACCCGTCGTAGAATTCCATTATGATTCCGCTTGGCTACACTAGGCAATGCTGAAGAAAACAAAAAAAAATAGAGATATTTTAATAGTCTGATAGAGCGGTCAGTGTAAATTAAAATCAAGGAAAGAAAGCTTAGTATGAACAGACTTAACTATCTTAGTCTTGGAACATATCAAATCCGCCACCAGCAATATTTTAGAAAAAAGCGAATTCACTATGGCTGTGATTTTGCAAAGCGTCAGACTCTTTCCAGAGATTAAGACTTTGGTTGATAAGAAGTTGATTGTTCACTGCGTCTAATGGGAAATTTTACAGGAAGTTGAGGTATACGAATTTTTCTGAAGTCCGAAGGAACATCTTGTCCAAACGTCGTTAAACAATGAGACTGCTCCCTTTAATTTACTGCAGTTAAATCGACAGAAACTGGTTATTAGGAGAATGATTCTTTATTAACAGTTTGATAGATCCCCGGAGAGAAAGGTTTCAGTAAAATGCACTGCGCTCGTCTCCATGGCCGGAGACATGGTGTCGTGCTCTTTGGCGAAGCCTCTCAACTTTCTTTTCTAGAAGAATATCTCTGTTTTTCCCTTACTTTTAGTTTTTAGTTGTATATGTAATTTGCTTCTGGGATAAATACGTATGTATTTAACACACTTCTAGGTGTATAAATGGCAACCGGTAAATTTAATGCTGTGGGTAACCCTACGATGGACTAGCATTGTATCCAAGAGGCCAAAGAAATACTCTTAGTCACTTCATGGTAGTTACTTCACGTCAGTAAGGTTTTAAATACCTGATACACATCCAAAGACAAATAGTGAGGTTAGGATATAAAGTGTCAGCGATGTATATATCTCCCTCTCGGGTTTCATCAGGTTGTAACACAACGACTTCTATAATAAATAGTTGAACAAAAGTGATGACGTACTCTTATGCCATCCAAGGAACACAGAGAAACAGGAACCTAGTCTTACAAGTAAATAATGGCAGTACGAGGTAACTAGAATATCGAGCTATCGTGTTTGACTTCTAAAACTATTCATAATTTGAATTGATCATAGTTTAATGGCACGGACTTGGTACTCGATTGCGTCTTAGCCTAATTGATTCCGTACCATGTGACAGGATTAGTCAGCGCTAGTAAAATGCGTTAGTAACATGCCTAGAGAGTAAACTATTACTTAAAACGGGGAGACTACATTAATAGCCCTAACCGCTTAGCAGACTACAGATGACCTCCTAGAAATGAGCGTATTCGAAAACGCACAGTGCGAATATTTGCTAAACTTCGTATCGCGTTATTTCAGTGAAAAAGACCATACATGCTACACAATTTAAACTTACCTTTGGTATCGGATCCTGCCGCAGAGTTTGCGAGCAAATTGTTTGAGCGCTAATATATATCGTAGAGTATTCCCACTGGTGCATGGTATTAATGTCGTTTGTAGCTATTGGATGAACATCTAGTGGTGTAAAAAAATGTATTTCGCTCGTTGCGTTCTCTTCGTTGGTATTTTGGTTACGCAATGTATAACACATTTAGGTGGATTTTTCGGAATGAGAAGTTGTATAAAATGTATTCAATGTGCATGCTACATATGCAATGCCATGCACATAGTTTTGCATGACCTGAGTCCGACTGGACATTAAGAAATGGTTTCATTTCTCTAATTAGCAACATTTCATGCACTAAACAATTGAACATATTCATGCACTTCCTGAGAACAAAAAATTGTCTGTACAGGTCTTTCTGAACAATACAGTGTTCGTTAATCAAAGTGCTTGCCAATGGGAGAAGACTGTTTAGTGTGTTCATCCACGCGTTGGTGTTGTCTGAGAGTGTAACCTACATAACTTGCATCACACAAGTCTCATTGAAATTTTTCGATTACACCTTGCTGATTAACAAAAAGCTGCTTAATGTCAGGCACTTTTAAGCTCTCGTTGGATCTTATCTCAAACAAAAACCCTGTTTTTTTTCTCAGCGCTAATTTTCACTTGTTTATGCTTGAAAAACACCAGACTCAGAAAAATCCGCCTAAATGTGTTAAACATTGCGTAACCAGAATCATGACCAACGAGGAGAACGCAGCGGGTATAAATACATTTATCACAGCACTAGATCTTCGCAAACCCCGAGGCGAGGTCCGATACCAAAGGTAAGTTTGTATTGTGTAGCTTATCTGGTCTTTTTGACTGGAATTACATAATGTGGGCGATACGAAATTTAGCAAATATTTGCACTCTGCGTTTGGAATACGTTCCTTTCTAGGAGGCCGTCTGTAGTCTGTTCAACTGAGGATGTTACTAGCGTTAAATGCTTCAGTTTACTTCGCTAATACGACTATTTCTGTAATACTTTAGTAAGAATTCACTTTCAAAGAGTTACCTTATTTTTTAAACCAGAAATAGTGGTGTAGAGAAGACACATAAAGCCACACCACGCCCTTAGTTCGACGCCCGAAAGCAGGTTGATTTATTCGTTCACGCTACACATTTTGGTATCGGTTAAGTTGTTAAGTACCAGAAAAACATTCATATGGCTATTCCAGGAGGCTAGCTTCGTGCACTCGCTGTATTTGCATCTAACGGAAAGTCATCTATGGAGCTGTGTGTACCTTCCCAAATCAAGATTTAATATTTCACTCAGCTCTGCCATTAATAGACCCTTTGCACGATCCGGTCACATGATACGAGATAAATTAACCTGGGACACTACCCGACCCTAAGTGAATACATAGCTCTTATTTGGAAAGATGGGCCCCTTTTTTGCGGCGACTCCAGTCGTCGTCGCCGCTGTCTTCCGTACGCGCCACGAGCATTGCCGTTAGCCATGATAACCATGAGAAAATCAACTCATGGGTTTCCTTTTCTTTCCTATATGGGTATGGGGCTCTGCTTGGCGGTCCTTCGGGCCGCCGGAGCTCCGCTATAATTTATTCCTGGAGACCTCAGAAAAAATCCGAGTCCCAGAAGGGTTTTTAACTACAGAGCTACTGGAGACTCTATGGTGAGCAAGGGTCAATTTGTGGGTCTCGACCGGAACCGCATCGCGCATCGCGGGTTTAAATCCCATCTGGGACTCGGATTTTTTCCGGGTCTCCATAAATTCAAGATCATGTTGTTGTTATTTCATCTTTAATATAATTCATTCCCATCATGGATCGTTTTAAGAGTAAAACACGGATAACTGGATATTCTAGTTACCTCGTACTGCCAGTATCATGTAAAACTATGCTACTGTTTCTCTGTGTTCCTTAGATGGCATAAGAGTACGTCATAACTTATCCTCCACTGTCTATTCTAGAAATCGTGGTTTAACAACCTGATGAAACCAGAGATCAAGATGTTTACATCGCTGTTACTTTATATCCTAACCTCTCTATTTGCCTTTGGATGTGTATCAGGTATTTAAAACCTGACTGAGGTACAGAGACTAGCATGAAGTGACTTATTCTTTTACTTCTTGGATGCGATGCTAGTCCATCGCAGGGTTACCCACAGCATTAAATTTGCGGGTTCTCATTTATACACCTAGAAGCAGAGTAAAGTGTGTTAAATACATACTTATTTATTCAGACGCAAACTATACATACAACTAAAAACAGAAAGTAAGGGAAAAAGAGAGATATGCCTCTAGAAAAGAAAGTTAAGAGGTTTTGCCAAAGAACATGACACCATGTCTCCGGCCAGAGAGACGACCGCAAAGCATTGTAATAACCAGTTTCTTTAAATTTACCAGTATATTAAAGCGAGATTTCTAATTTGTATAACGGCGTTTAGATTTATGTTCCTTGGTGCTTCAGAAAAAATCCCACAGCTCAACTTCCTGTAAAATTTCATATTAGATGTAGAAAACGAACAACTTGTTCTAGGCCAAAAATTTAAAATCTTTGGGGAAAGAAACTGAATTTTTGCGAAATCACAGCCAAAGTAAATTCGCTGTTTCATGAAATATTGCTAGTTGGGGATTTAATTTTTTAAGACAATCTCGATAAGATTGTTAAGGCTACCCATAGTAAGGTGTATTTTAATTTACACTGACCGCTCTA
>JAHPZR010021691.1:22500-40000 GCA_019787425.1 Platygyra sinensis
TCCAGTCTATACGAACTGGGCAAAAAATGAACCCACTGGAAAAGCGAAAGAGCCATGCGGACAGATGTGGATGGATGGGCACTCGGACTCTCTCCCAATCAGAGCAGCTGGTAAATGGAATGATATTAGATGTCAAGTGACTTCAGACTTTCCAAATGGCATTGTCTGCGAGAGGCTTCCCTAGTTGACAAAACTACTGAAACAAAAAACCGCAAGTACACGTCGGCTGATGGACATGATACTTGGAAAGTGGAAATAATTGTTAATGACATTAAGTAGAAGAAATAGCAGCTTCCCAATAAAAAATTCAACCAATCATTTATTGTTTACTTTTTTAAACCGACTTATTTTCAGTGTCGTAAGTATTTTCTAATGTAAATACATGGACACACACAAACTCAGAATAAATCCGAGTCATGTGATAGACGGATGAAATAACCAATGAGCTACTGGAGGCGCTATGCTCAGCAAAGGTAAATTATGGCTTATTTTCAGCAATTAATTTTAATCGATCAATAAAGTATTTCAACCGCTTATACTAAGAATTTACTGTTAGTGGTCGTAAATCTATTTACCAGGCTACACTGGAATTTTTGAAAGAATCATTCTTTTCAAATCAAGATCGTTGAGATTTGAGCTCAATTTTATCAACATAGAACTCTATTCCTCCTAAAACTAAAATAATTTTTATTTTTCCCACTTGTTCTCGAGTCGTTAAATATAATACGTCGAAAAAAAAAAATACTCCGACACTCTTTTCGAGTACAAAAGGAAAAATGAAAGCATTTAAAACATCTTGGTAAATGTTCAACTAAACCAAGCTCAACAAATGATCAATTCCCATGATCTCAAAAAGTGTAACACATGTTTCAAAGAAAATTCAGCCCTAAATCATGAAAAAATGCTAATATCTGACCATGTTTAATTCCAAAATCAGCTGTTCTTGCCAAAATGGGTTCGAGGAAGAATCACCATAGAGACGTTTAATAAGTAAAAGCCTTTGAATTGCAAGGTCATTTTTGGAAAAACGAAACGCATATAGTAAAAAAAAAAAACAAATGTGTATTGCTTGCAGTTTGATACAAATATATTTTGAAAGGTTTCACTAATGACATAGTAGGTTCGGTATATATATGGCTGGTGTACGTTAACTATAGAAGCATTGGCGGCGCACTTGCAGGTGCGACGAATCGGTCGAGGCTACTAGGATATTTAAGATTTTGTAAGTGACGCAAGAGCCCACTTAGCTTGACGACATCTCTTTCAACTTTGCTTTATCTGTTACTGCCGTCGGGCACTGAATTGAACGAACGAGTGTTCCTGCCTTGATTGCTGAATTCTTCAATGAGGGAGGTCTTGTTCACTGATGTGACTGCTTCAGAATCAGTTCAAGCTCGACGTTGTCTAACGCCGAGACTTTGAATAAGTTTTCTCCAATTTTGGACGTTACGTTTCATGAAAGGTTCACTGCATTCAAACTTGTTCTAGGTGAGTAAGAACCTGCCTCTCAGTCGCAATAGAAGAATCTAACAACGGAATCCAAAGCTTCGAGTTCTTTTATCCCTAAATTAAACTAAGTGAAATACGAGTTTATCAGCCTTCTGTTGAATGCAATTAACGGTGCTATCAAGGCCATCTCAGTACCATATGAACATGATTTCTTGGATTTTTAGTGATAATTACTCTTATAGGTTTTGAACCTCTATGATAGTTTGGAAAACCGGCCTACGCTTAGCCGACAAAGAAACATTTTAATGACAATTTTTTTAAGTCAATCTCTGCTGACACAAGAGAATCTGAGTTTGCCTCGCCATGGGCACTCGCTGTCACAATGATACTAGAACGTGACAGAACGCCAAGAAGTGCGCTCACAGGAGAATGGTTGTAAATAATTCTGTCCTAACAATTTAACCAGAACAAGTCGAAAACAATTTTTCTCTGCACATCGAATAAATCTCTTCGAGACCACTGAACTATGATCGATTTACTACGACACGCCCAACTTTATAGACGTCACGAAAGTTAGTTTTAATATCACTAGGAGGGCAAAAAGGGATCACACGGATGAATTAAGGGGTTAAAAAGGTGAATGCGTCAACAATATTGTCGCTGATACTCCGAAGTACAATAATTGAAATGGCTTAAAAATACAGCTTCACCAGGAGTCTTTTGTCTTACCATGTAATCTACCCCATCGGTACTTTCGACTTATTCCGGTGGATTATAGGTAGTAATTAGAGCACGAAAATGACAGGTGATTATGTAAGTTACTGGTGACGTGATAAAGTTTTTGAAAAGGTAAAAAAAATGCGGAATATGGTTTTGCAGGGGAAAATCCCAGATGAAAGTCGAGCATTTGCCCACATTGCACAGGAGTAAAGAGGGATGAAACAAAGTGAAATTATGGTAAGATGTGGTCTTAGTCCGTCCACGGTTTATAGGACTTTGAAAGGAGTAAAGACAGTGTAAAGAAGTCGCGCGCGAGACAAAAAGAAATTACCAGGGCAAGAAATGAGCAAGACGGAAATTTTGGCTCCTCCTCGGTGTAAAACCTGTGACAGTTACGAGTGACGTAAAACAAAGAAAACAAAGAAGTCAACATAATAGACCTAACCCAAACAATAGCTACAAAAGAAAGAAAAACTTCACAGGTTTTTACACCGAGGTAAACCCGAAATTTCACCGTAAAAAAGGTTAATGGAAAGAGCGGGTTTGAAATGAAACTAAAACCTCTTAAATTTCTTGTTATGGATACCGCGACATTATAGGAAGTTAAGTTTTACGATACAAGAAGGTGTGAAATTGTAACAATGGTACGTCATGGGATTTCTTCTTCATGTTTATACTAGAATATGTATTTAAGATGAATAGCATGTTGACGTGATGTCTTTGCAATTAACAACCAAAGGGTTGAAAAAGTGTAGAGCATTAGTTTGAACGAATAACCACAATTAACCACGAGTAATTAACCACATGTAACTTGCAATGTAAGTTCTGGAAGATGGAAATATGTTGCTGGCGCGCCTTTGAAAGTGCAGCGATGCCTCAGTTTTCCTTCTCCACTTGTTTTTTACTTTATAAAGTAGGAGAAAAGGCGTTAAAACACCTTTTCCCTGGCTCTGTATGCTCTTTAGCACGAAATGGCTAATAATTTATTTTCTGAGGGTAATGCTAGGGCGCGACACGCGTAGAAGACTCAATATGATTGGCTGTAGGGAATCATGGTAGTTATATTCACCAAAACTGACAAATATCCTGTGCAAGATAATGAATACAAATATCATGTTTCACTGCAGGCACATCTCACTATAAGACATGCCTCTAGGGAATCATGGTAGCTGTATTCATCAAAACAAATATCCAGTCCAAGATAATGAATACCCAACTACCATGACTTATGTCTCATTAAGGGAATTGGCCATTTACTTAAGACCCTCTTCTTGGTATCAAAACAATATTTTTTTGTATAAGGGAAGGTACTTTACCAGTCAGCATTACACTCTTTCGGACAAAAAGTTAGCAAAGTTGCGCTAATGTTATCCATTTGATTCAATCTTCATGGAAACATGAAGTTCCTAGTACAACGGAATGTCAGAACGTATTGTTTCTAGATCCTGATTTTCAGACAGGGGTAAGCTTTAAATGTTAGCCAATAAGCATATTTCACGGGACCATTTTACAATACAACCGGTTTCAAATCAAGAACACCAAACAACAACAAATAGATTCGCAGAGTGCGTTGTTTTACATTGCTGATCGTAATTATAATGGGATCACATTGTATTTATCGTCCAGCAGCCATACAAACTAAATATCAAAGTGTGTCTGGCAAAAATATGAAGTTATCAATGAAATTGATTACACAATGTTGATGTTTATGCTTAGGACTACGACAAAATAATTTTTATTTATGTACAAACGTACATCATTGCCTTAAAAGATAATTTCCTTTACAATTCAAAATAATAATAATTATAATAATAATAATAATAATAATAATAATTATAATAATAATAATAATAAATTATTATCTTATATTGCGCGAGTTACGTAGAAAATTCTCCATCGCGCATTACAAACTGAGGTATACATTTAATTCTAAAATACAACGACGTGTATATATTAATATAAATACACAGCTATATATCTATTACATGGAATTTAAGCTATGTAAAATTATATAACAATGTTAAACTTTAAGATTAAAATTAACCACAAAGTCAGTTGTACGCTTTCCGAAAGAGATAGGTTTTAAGATGACGCTTAAAAATACTTATGTTAGTAGAAGACCTGATTTGTAGGGGTAAAGAGTTCCATAGTTTTGGTCCAGCTACAGTAAAAGAGCGGTCACCAAGGCTGGAAAGAGTTCATCATCAAGTTTCGCCTAAAATTTTTTATGCATTTATGTCTCGTATAACAACTGGGGTAACAAAGTCAGCGCCATGGTCGTTTATAAATTTTAACTGTACGGTTTCCTGTAAAAAAAAATAATGAACAATAAACCGTGTCGGACTTAAGAACAAATCAAAATAACGTACAGAGCACGCTCAAAGTCACTCTCCCGTCTCTTTTTACTGGCTATTTTCACCGCCTGCCTAGATTAGCTCGCTATTTACAGGCGGTGTTCATGATAAGCAATATTTTGGAAGACTTAATAAACTTGAACTAGTTTGATGAAACTGATGTGTTAGATATAAGACTTTACTTTTTGGCTCTGTCTCAGAAGGCCTGGGAACTACCAAATTCACAAATTTGATTGGCTGAAATGGATATTGACCGCGGTGTAGATTTTCCCATCTAGACCGGCAACTAGACCAGTATTGTTTTGAAGTGAAAAAATTGCAAGCTAAAAGGCAAAATCATTGACTATTTTCATCTCAAAATATATATTCCTGTAAGTGTCCAACAGCTGACGAGAAAAAAAAGTAAAGAGGACGAGCAAACTTTCGAAAAATTAAATTCGGCTCATCGTCGTTCGCAAAGAAAATGTCAGTTAGTACATGCTAATTACATGAAACGAATTAAATTGTTCTTGTTTTTGCCATATTATAAACATATTATTAACCGAGCTAAGTCGGTCTGTATGGGAGAATCTTGACCTCGGTCGCGTGTAGAGACCTCACTGCGTTCGGTCTGTACTGACGACCTCGGTCAAGATTCTCCCATACAGACCTCCTGCTCGGTTAATAAAAGCTAAATAATTGATCTTTATAATTAATTCAGTGAGAACGCGTTTATAAATGGGGAAAAAAGAAAGGAAGAAGTCATGATTTAATAATTGTAGGGCCAATTTTTGATAAAAAGCGAAATAACACCCCGCAACAGTTGATATATTTTAGCCCATGTGTATGAAAATCAAACGAGCGGAGGTAATTAGCTGTAGTTATAAGTTTTATTTAAGACCAAAGTACCATATAGTCAAGTCTTGTGAACATAGCTTGCCATAACATTTTAAAACAGCTTTGTTTTCATTTATTTTGACACCTTGAAACTTCACACACAATTTTCTCGAAAACGCTCTCATAATTTTTTTTGAAATTTTGCCATCGTTTAGACAATTATGTCAGGTCGTAGATTCCGACGTCGTATTTCCAAAATTCTCTCTCAATGGGGTATGACGTCATAACGTTGCTATAATAACTCAAATCTTGGTAAAATGTACCTCATTTGAAACTTTCATCTTTCTCTAACATACCAGTAACGTTTGATGTCCTGTCGAATTGACTGTAGTCGCTCAAAGTTGATCAGTATCCTTAATTAAAAAATCTGATCGAGCCACTTTGATATTGAAAGTCGCAACAGGATCGAAACAGAACATATATATATATATATATATATATATATATATATATCTATTGAAAATAGAAAAAAACTACACTTTCATCCCGACAAGCCTGTTTCGTGATTACTCACTCTTCAGGGGATTTTAATGGTAAGAATATTCATAACCATCGGTTAAATACTATAAAAGTTACATGATACTAGTAGTAGAAAATTTAAATGATTAAATGTTTAGTTGTTACGTAGCAACGCTTTGTTTCTGTGGCGGCAAGAAGATACGAGCTCGTTACGTTTGTTAAGCGATGACAGATCAGGTCGGCAGATGATTAAAAATTTCTCTTTGAGACATAGATTACATCGTTTGCTTGAGCTGTTGTAAGATGAGCTAGATGAAATGATACGCCATGAAATAGAGTGGTCAATGTTGTTGTCTTTCAGAGTCCAGATATGTTTGCTGAGTTCGGTAGAGTTCCTGTGTTTAGCGTGGCGGAATGATGCTGTGTGATTTCTGTATCGTGTCTTGAAGTCGTTTTCTGTGAGTCCGATGTATGTATCCGAAGTGCTGTTGTCGTTACGCGTGACGGTTGCTTGGTAGATAACTGATGACTGAAGGCAGTTTCCATTAAGTGGGCATGTGATCTTTTGTCGGCAGTTGCATGATTTCTTGTCAACACGGTTATCTGCGGTTTCATTAGCGTGCTTGGATGAATGCAAAATGCGCTTGTTGTGATTGTCGATAATTTGTTTAGTGTTATTCATGCAACTGTAGCTTATCTTGATGGTATTGCGGTTGAAGATTTTTCTAAACTTGTGATCTCTGGGGAAGTGCTTGTCTACTAGGGTGAGGAATTTGTGACCGATATTAGTGTTGACATTTTTGCTGAATGGAGGGTTATACCAGAGGATGTTGTTACGTTGTCTGTTTTTTCGTTTAGCAGTCGTGACCGGTTCGTAGTGAAGAGTGTAGTGGTATCCGCTTTCGTCGAGTGCTTTTTGGTATGGAGGGGCGGCTTGGTCGAATGATTCTTTGTCTGATGAAAGGGATGATAGTCGTTTGTTAATGCCGGCGGGTATGTTCTTTGTGGTGATCGGGGGGTGGTTGCTTTCGCGGTGGACGTACTGCAGCGTTGTGTTAGGTTTTGTGAAAGGCTTGTAGGTGCTGTTGTTCAGGTTAAAGGTGACATCTAGAAAGTTAATGATCTGTTTGTTGGCTTCAATCGTGATTCGTAGACCGTTTTGATTAAAGACGCGGCATATCTCCTTCTTGATGTTCTCCGTGTCTCTCGGTGTAGCGTTACAAACGGCTAGGCCGTCGTCTCGGTAGAGTCCTATGTTGACGTCAAGGTGTTGTAGCTGGGAGAGCAGGAAACTTGCTACTAGCTCACATGTCTCAGTGTCTCATGTCACATGTCTCAGTGCGCTCTACTTTATTGTATCGAGCACTGTACTACGGAAAAATCGAAACACAGATTTCCTATATATATATATATATATATATATATATATATATATATATATATATATATATATATATATATATATATATTTATCGATTCTTTAAAACATTTTAAATTTTAGTTCATCTAGGTCATATTCTTATTCAAATATTCAGTTCAAATCGGCAGAATCGATATTCTAGTATCTGCCAATGATTCGCTCAAATTGAATATACAGTGGAACCCCGCTCTACGGACACCTGCTTAATACGGACACCCGCTTTATACGGACAGTTTTGTTTGTCCCCAAGGAAAGCTCATATATTTTCTCTAAAATTAACCCGCTTTATCAGGACACCGGGTAATACGGACAACGGGCACTTTCCTGTGTCCCGAATCACAAACTCCCGTATATTGTCAACCCCACTCTACGGACATTGGTTATCTGCACACTATGTATTTTCATTGTCACAATTATGTGATAATTGTAGACATTGTACCCTATTCAAATAATGACAGACTTATACGGGTGAAAAAAGTTTTACTGCAGAACAGTGCTAAAAAATCAGTAACGAAGTAAAGTCACAGACTTTTTAAAATGAATCCACTGTCATGCCTGTTTCAATAACAATACTCTGTACTAAACTTAAAAGATTTTTCTCTGAGACTACGCCTGCGCGTGTTGCCTCAGGTTACCAGTCTTTAGTTGTAATAATTTAACTGATCACTGCTCTGGTTTCTATTGCATTTAATACATCTGGCCCCGGTTGTTCAAAGGCTGGACAACGCTATCCACTGAATAAATCACTATCCAGCGGATAAGTATTGACAAAACAAACCACGCTACCCGCTGGATAGTGATTTATCCGGTGGATAGCGTTATCCAGCCTTTGAACAACCGGGGCCAGATGTTTATGTAACTCAAAAATTTAAAAGTCCTCATCACCTTGCATTCGTAAAAAAAAATATTAATACCCATGAAATGAACATTATAATTCCAAAAAAAGCAATCAGATCAAAATTTATAAGTGTATATTTTTTTTTGGAGCGATTGGAGAAACTCTTTTACCTGCGAAATAGCGAAAGATATTTTCTTCCTGCATGATTCAGCAGTCGAAGCAGCGGCACTCGCTCGTTCAGTATCCGACGGCAGTAACAGATAAAACAAAGTTGAAAGAGACGCCTTCAAGCTAAGTAGGCTTTTGCGTAACTTACAAAATCTTAAATGTCCTAGTAGCCCCTACCGATTTATCGTACCTGCAAGTACGCCGCAATTGCTTCTACAGTTAACGTACACGAGTCATACATAATGAACTTACTCCAATGTTATCAGCGAAACCTTACAAATCCTTACAAAATACATCTGTTTGAAACTGCAAATAATACACATTTGTTTTTCCTTTACTATATCCGTTTTGCTTTTCAAAAATTGTTGTCTTTTTGTGTGGTCTCGTCAATTCAAAGGCTTTTAGTCATTATAAAGTTCTATATGGCGATACTTCCGCGAACTCTTTTTGGGAAGAACATTACACTTTGAGATCATGGGAAATGAACATTTTATGGGCTTGGTGCAGTTGAACATTTACTAAGATGTTCTAAATGTTTCAGTTTTTTCTTATTGTACTCTAAAAGAGTGTTGGAGTATCTTTTCGGAGTATTATATGAAACAACTGGAGAACAAGTGGGAAAAAAATAAAAATGATCTTAGTCTGAGAAGGATCTGGTTTTTATGTTTGTAAAGTCTCAAACTCAACGCTTTTGATCTGAATAGAAAGATTCTTGCAAAAATTCTAGTGTAGCCTCAAAAAAAAATTAACTACCACCAAGAGTAAATTCCCTGGGAGTTGCTGATGGATTCATCTTAGTCAAAGGTGATGTAATACTTTGTTGATCGATGAAAATTGATCGCTGAAAATAAGCCATAATTCATCGTTGCTGAGCATAGAGTATCCAGTAGCTCAGTGGTTAGCGCATCGCGCATCCGAGTAGATCACGAAACTCGGATAATTCTGAGTTTGTGTTTCTCCATGTATTGACTTTGGGAAATAAGCGGCACTAAAATTAAGTCGCTTAAAAAAGTACTTAAACAAAGGATTCATTGAAAATTTTATTGCCAAGCCGCTATTTTTTCTGCATAATGTCGTTAACTATTATTTCCACTTAGTTGCATTTTATAATGTCTCTTAAACAAGATTCCAAGTATTAGGGGAGAAACACAAACTCAGAATTATCCGAGTTTCGTGATCTACTCGGATGCGCGATGCGCTAACCACTGAGCTACTGGATACTCTATGCTCAGCAACGATGAATTATGGCTTATTTTCAGCGATCAATTTTCATCGATCAACAAAGTATTACATCACCTTTGACTAAGATGAATCCATCAGCAACTCCCAGGGAATTTACTCTTGGTGGTAGTTAATTTTTTTTTGAGGCTACACTAGAATTTTTGCAAGAATCTTTCTATTCAGATCAAAAGCGTTGAGTTTGAGACTTTACAAACATAAAAACCAGATCCTTCTCAGACTAAGATCATTTTTATTTTTTTCCCACTTGTTCTCCAGTTGTTTCATATAATACTCCGAAAAGATACTCCAACACTCTTTTAGAGTACAATAAGAAAAAACTGAAACATTTAGAACATCTTAGTAAATGTTCAACTGCACCAAGCCCATAAAATGTTCATTTCCCATGATCTCAAAGTGTAATGTTCTTCCCAAAAAGAGTTCGCGGAAGTATCGCCATATAGAACTTTATAATGACTAAAAGCCTTTGAATTGACGAGACCACACAAAAAGACAACAATTTTTGAAAAGCAAAACGGATATAGTAAAGGAAAAACAAATGTGTATTATTTGCAGTTTCAAACAGATGTATTTTGTAAGGATTTGTAAGGTTTCGCTGATAACATTGGAGTAAGTTCATTATGTATGACTCGTGTACGTTAACTGTAGAAGCAATTGCGGCGTACTTGCAGGTACGATAAATCGGTAGGGGCTACTAGGACATTTAAGATTTTGTAAGTTACGCAAAAGCCTACTTAGCTTGAAGGCGTCTCTTTCAACTTTGTTTTATCTGTTACTGCCGTCGGATACTGAACGAGCGAGTGCCGCTGCTTCGACTGCTGAATCATGCAGGAAGAAAATATCTTTCGCTATTTCGCAGGTAAAAGAGTTTCTCCAATCGCTCCAAAAAAAAATATACACTTATAAATTTTGATCTGATTGCTTTTTTTGGAATTATAATGTTCATTTCATGGGTATTAATATTTTTTTTTACGAATGCAAGGTGATGAGGACTTTTAAATTTTTGAGTTACATAAACATCTGGCCCCGGTTGTTCAAAGGCTGGATAACGCTATCCACCGGATAAATCACTATCCAGCGGGTAGCGTGGTTTGTTTTGTCAATACTTATCCGCTGGATAGTGATTTATTCAGTGGATAGCGTTGTCCAGCCTTTGAACAACCGGGGCCAGATGTATTAAATGCAATAGAAACCAGAGCAGTGATCAGTTAAATTATTACAACTAAAGACTGGTAACCTGAGGCAACACGCGCAGGCGTAGTCTCAGAGAAAAATCTTTTAAGTTTAGTACAGAGTATTGTTATTGAAACAGGCATGACAGTGGATTCATTTTAAAAAGTCTGTGACTTTACTTCGTTACTGATTTTTTAGCACTGTTCTGCAGTAAAACTTTTTTCACCCGTATAAGTCTGTCATTATTTGAATAGGGTACAATGTCTACAATTATCACATAATTGTGACAATGAAAATACATAGTGTGCAGATAACCAATGTCCGTAGAGTGGGGTTGACAATATACGGGAGTTTGTGATTCGGGACACAGGAAAGTGCCCGTTGTCCGTATTACCCGGTGTCCTGATAAAGCGGGTTAATTTTAGAGAAAATATATGAGCTTTCCTTGGGGACAAACAAAACTGTCCGTATAAAGCGGGTGTCCGTATTAAGCAGGTGTCCGTAGAGCGGGGTTCCACTGTATATTCAATTTGAGCGAATCATTGGCAGATACTAGAATATCGATTCTGCCGATTTGAACTGAATATTTGAATAAGAATATGACCTAGATGAACTAAAATTTAAAATGTTTTAAAGAATCGATAAATATATATATATATATATATATATATATATATATATATATATATATATATATATATATATATATATATAGGAAATCTGTGTTTCGATTTTTCCGTAGTACAGTGCTCGATACAATAAAGTAGAGCGCACTGAGACATGTGACATGAGACACTGAGACATGTGAGCTAGTAGCAAGTTTCCTGCTCTCCCAGCTACAACACCTTGACGTCAACATAGGACTCTACCGAGACGACGGCCTAGCCGTTTGTAACGCTACACCGAGAGACACGGAGAACATCAAGAAGGAGATATGCCGCGTCTTTAATCAAAACGGTCTACGAATCACGATTGAAGCCAACAAACAGATCATTAACTTTCTAGATGTCACCTTTAACCTGAACAACAGCACCTACAAGCCTTTCACAAAACCTAACACAACGCTGCAGTACGTCCACCGCGAAAGCAACCACCCCCCGATCACCACAAAGAACATACCCGCCGGCATTAACAAACGACTATCATCCCTTTCATCAGACAAAGAATCATTCGACCAAGCCGCCCCTCCATACCAAAAAGCACTCGACGAAAGCGGATACCACTACACTCTTCACTACGAACCGGTCACGACTGCTAAACGAAAAAACAGACAACGTAACAACATCCTCTGGTATAACCCTCCATTCAGCAAAAATGTCAACACTAATATCGGTCACAAATTCCTCACCCTAGTAGACAAGCACTTCCCCAGAGATCACAAGTTTAGAAAAATCTTCAACCGCAATACCATCAAGATAAGCTACAGTTGCATGAATAACACTAAACAAATTATCGACAATCACAACAAGCGCATTTTGCATTCATCCAAGCACGCTAATGAAACCGCAGATAACCGTGTTGACAAGAAATCATGCAACTGCCGACAAAAGATCACATGCCCACTTAATGGAAACTGCCTTCAGTCATCAGTTATCTACCAAGCAACCGTCACGCGTAACGACAACAGCACTTCGGATACATACATCGGACTCACAGAAAACGACTTCAAGACACGATACAGAAATCACACAGCATCATTCCGCCACGCTAAACACAGGAACTCTACCGAACTCAGCAAACATATCTGGACTCTGAAAGACAACAACATTGACCACTCTATTTCATGGCGTATCATTTCATCTAGCTCATCTTACAACAGCTCAAGCAAACGATGTAATCTATGTCTCAAAGAGAAATTTTTAATCATCTGCCGACCTGATCTGTCATCGCTTAACAAACGTAACGAGCTCGTATCTTCTTGCCGCCACAGAAACAAAGCGTTGCTACGTAACAACTAAACATTTAATCATTTAAATTTTCTACTACTAGTATCATGTAACTTTTATAGTATTTAACCGATGGTTATGAATATTCTTACCATTAAAATCCCCTGAAGAGTGAGTAATCACGAAACAGGCTTGTCGGGATGAAAGTGTAGTTTTTTTCTATTTTCAATAGATATATATATATATATATATATATATATATATATATGTTCTGTTTCGATCCTGTTGCGACTTTCAATATCAAAGTGGCTCGATCAGATTTTTTAATTAAGGATACTGATCAACTTTGAGCGACTACAGTCAATTCGACAGGACATCAAACGTTACTGGTATGTTAGAGAAAGATGAAAGTTTCAAATGAGGTACATTTTACCAAGATTTGAGTTATTATAGCAACGTTATGACGTCATACCCCATTGAGAGAGAATTTTGGAAATACGACGTCGGAATCTACGACCTGACATAATTGTCTAAACGATGGCAAAATTTCAAAAAAAATTATGAGAGCGTTTTCGAGAAAATTGTGTGTGAAGTTTCAAGGTGTCAAAATAAATGAAAACAAAGCTGTTTTAAAATGTTATGGCAAGCTATGTTCACAAGACTTGACTATATGGTACTTTGGTCTTAAATAAAACTTATAACTACAGCTAATTACCTCCGCTCGTTTGATTTTCATACACATGGGCTAAAATATATCAACTGTTGCGGGGTGTTATTTCGCTTTTTATCAAAAATTGGCCCTACAATTATTAAATCATGACTTCTTCCTTTCTTTTTTCCCCATTTATAAACGCGTTCTCACTGAATTAATTATAAAGATCAATTATTTAGCTTTTATTAACCGAGCAGGAGGTCTGTATGGGAGAATCTTGACCGAGGTCGTCAGTACAGACCGAACGCAGTGAGGTCTCTACACGCGACCGAGGTCAAGATTCTCCCATACAGACCGACTTAGCTCGGTTAATAATATGTTTATAATATGGCAAAAACAAGAACAATTTAATTCGTTTCATGTAATTAGCATGTACTAACTGACATTTTCTTTGCGAACGACGATGAGCCGAATTTAATTTTTCGAAAGTTTGCTCGTCCTCTTTACTTTTTTTTCTCGTCAGCTGTTGGACACTTACAGGAATATATATTTTGAGATGAAAATAGTCAATGATTTTGCCTTTTAGCTTGCAATTTTTTCACTTCAAAACAATACTGGTCTAGTTGCCGGTCTAGATGGGAAAATCTACACCGCGGTCAATATCCATTTCAGCCAATCAAATTTGTGAATTTGGTAGTTCCCAGGCCTTCTGAGACAGAGCCAAAAAGTAAAGTCTTATATCTAACACATCAGTTTCATCAAACTAGTTCAAGTTTATTAAGTCTTCCAAAATATTGCTTATCATGAACACCGCCTGTAAATAGCGAGCTAATCTAGGCAGGCGGTGAAAATAGCCAGTAAAAAGAGACGGGAGAGTGACTTTGAGCGTGCTCTGTACGTTATTTTGATTTGTTCTTAAGTCCGACACGGTTTATTGTTCATTATTTTTTTTTACAGGAAACCGTACAGTTAAAATTTATAAACGACCATGGCGCTGACTTTGTTACCCCAGTTGTTATACGAGACATAAATGCATAAAAAATTTTAGGCGAAACTTGATGATGAACTCTTTCCAGCCTTGGTGACCGCTCTTTTACTGTAGCTGGACCAAAACTATGGAACTCTTTACCCCTACAAATCAGGTCTTCTACTAACATAAGTATTTTTAAGCGTCATCTTAAAACCTATCTCTTTCGGAAAGCGTACAACTGACTTTGTGGTTAATTTTAATCTTAAAGTTTAACATTGTTATATAATTTTACATAGCTTAAATTCCATGTAATAGATATATAGCTGTGTATTTATATTAATATATACACGTCGTTGTATTTTAGAATTAAATGTATACCTCAGTTTGTAATGCGCGATGGAGAATTTTCTACGTAACTCGCGCAATATAAGATAATAATTTATTATTATTATTATTATAATTATTATTATTATTATTATTATTATTATAATTATTATTATTTTGAATTGTAAAGGAAATTATCTTTTAAGGCAATGATGTACGTTTGTACATAAATAAAAATTATTTTGTCGTAGTCCTAAGCATAAACATCAACATTGTGTAATCAATTTCATTGATAACTTCATATTTTTGCCAGACACACTTTGATATTTAGTTTGTATGGCTGCTGGACGATAAATACAATGTGATCCCATTATAATTACGATCAGCAATGTAAAACAACGCACTCTGCGAATCTATTTGTTGTTGTTTGGTGTTCTTGATTTGAAACCGGTTGTATTGTAAAATGGTCCCGTGAAATATGCTTATTGGCTAACATTTAAAGCTTACCCCTGTCTGAAAATCAGGATCTAGAAACAATACGTTCTGACATTCCGTTGTACTAGGAACTTCATGTTTCCATGAAGATTGAATCAAATGGATAACATTAGCGCAACTTTGCTAACTTTTTGTCCGAAAGAGTGTAATGCTGACTGGTAAAGTACCTTCCCTTATACAAAAAAATATTGTTTTGATACCAAGAAGAGGGTCTTAAGTAAATGGCCAATTCCCTTAATGAGACATAAGTCATGGTAGTTGGGTATTCATTATCTTGGACTGGATATTTGTTTTGATGAATACAGCTACCATGATTCCCTAGAGGCATGTCTTATAGTGAGATGTGCCTGCAGTGAAACATGATATTTGTATTCATTATCTTGCACAGGATATTTGTCAGTTTTGGTGAATATAACTACCATGATTCCCTACAGCCAATCATATTGAGTCTTCTACGCGTGTCGCGCCCTAGCATTACCCTCAGAAAATAAATTATTAGCCATTTCGTGCTAAAGAGCATACAGAGCCAGGGAAAAGGTGTTTTAACGCCTTTTCTCCTACTTTATAAAGTAAAAAACAAGTGGAGAAGGAAAACTGAGGCATCGCTGCACTTTCAAAGGCGCGCCAGCAACATATTTCCATCTTCCAGAACTTACATTGCAAGTTACATGTGGTTAATTACTCGTGGTTAATTGTGGTTATTCGTTCAAACTAATGCTCTACACTTTTTCAACCCTTTGGTTGTTAATTGCAAAGACATCACGTCAACATGCTATTCATCTTAAATACATATTCTAGTATAAACATGAAGAAGAAATCCCATGACGTACCATTGTTACAATTTCACACCTTCTTGTATCGTAAAACTTAACTTCCTATAATGTCGCGGTATCCATAACAAGAAATTTAAGAGGTTTTAGTTTCATTTCAAACCCGCTCTTTCCATTAACCTTTTTTACGGTGAAATTTCGGGTTTACCTCGGTGTAAAAACCTGTGAAGTTTTTCTTTCTTTTGTAGCTATTGTTTGGGTTAGGTCTATTATGTTGACTTCTTTGTTTTCTTTGTTTTACGTCACTCGTAACTGTCACAGGTTTTACACCGAGGAGGAGCCAAAATTTCCGTCTTGCTCATTTCTTGCCCTGGTAATTTCTTTTTGTCTCGCGCGCGACTTCTTTACACTGTCTTTACTCCTTTCAAAGTCCTATAAACCGTGGACGGACTAAGACCACATCTTACCATAATTTCACTTTGTTTCATCCCTCTTTACTCCTGTGCAATGTGGGCAAATGCTCGACTTTCATCTGGGATTTTCCCCTGCAAAACCATATTCCGCATTTTTTTTACCTTTTCAAAAACTTTATCACGTCACCAGTAACTTACATAATCACCTGTCATTTTCGTGCTCTAATTACTACCTATAATCCACCGGAATAAGTCGAAAGTACCTATAGGGTAGATTACATGGTAAGACAAAAGACTCCTGGTGAAGCTGTATTTTTAAGCCATTTCAATTATTGTACTTCGGAGTATCAGCGACAATATTGTTGACGCATTCACCTTTTTAACCCCTTAATTCATCCGTGTGATCCCTTTTTGCCCTCCTAGTGATATTAAAACTAACTTTCGTGACGTCTCTAAAGTTGGGCGTGTCGTAGTAAATCGATCATAGTTCAGTGGTCTCGAAGAGATTTATTCGATGTGCAGAGAAAAATTGTTTTCGACTTGTTCTGGTTAAATTGTTAGGACAGAATTATTTACAACCATTCTCCTGTGAGCGCACTTCTTGGCGTTCTGTCACGTTCTAGTATCATTGTGACAGCGAGTGCCCATGGCGAGGCAAACTCAGATTCTCTTGTGTCAGCAGAGATTGACTTAAAAAAATTGTCATTAAAATGTTTCTTTGTCGGCTAAGCGTAGGCCGGTTTTCCAAACTATCATAGAGGTTCAAAACCTATAAGAGTAATTATCACTAAAAATCCAAGAAATCATGTTCATATGGTACTGAGATGGCCTTGATAGCACCGTTAATTGCATTCAACAGAAGGCTGATAAACTCGTATTTCACTTAGTTTAATTTAGGGATAAAAGAACTCGAAGCTTTGGATTCCGTTGTTAGATTCTTCTATTGCGACTGAGAGGCAGGTTCTTACTCACCTAGAACAAGTTTGAATGCAGTGAACCTTTCATGAAACGTAACGTCCAAAATTGGAGAAAACTTATTCAAAGTCTCGGCGTTAGACAACGTCGAGCTTGAACTGATTCTGAAGCAGTCACATCAGTGAACAAGACCTCCCTCATTGAAGAATTCAGCAATCAAGGCAGGAACACTCGTTCGTTCAATTCAGTGCCCGACGGCAGTAACAGATAAAGCAAAGTTGAAAGAGATGTCGTCAAGCTAAGTGGGCTCTTGCGTCACTTACAAAATCTTAAATATCCTAGTAGCCTCGACCGATTCGTCGCACCTGCAAGTGCGCCG
>JAHPZR010021691.1:45000-52888 GCA_019787425.1 Platygyra sinensis
TCATCACCTTGCATTCGTAAAAAAAAATATTAATACCCATGAAATGAACATTATAATTCCAAAAAAAGCAATCAGATCAAAATTTATAAGTGTATATTTTTTTTTGGAGCGATTGGAGAAACTCTTTTACCTGCGAAATAGCGAAAGATATTTTCTTCCTGCATGATTCAGCAGTCGAAGCAGCGGCACTCGCTCGTTCAGTATCCGACGGCAGTAACAGATAAAACAAAGTTGAAAGAGACGCCTTCAAGCTAAGTAGGCTTTTGCGTAACTTACAAAATCTTAAATGTCCTAGTAGCCCCTACCGATTTATCGTACCTGCAAGTACGCCGCAATTGCTTCTACAGTTAACGTACACGAGTCATACATAATGAACTTACTCCAATGTTATCAGCGAAACCTTACAAATCCTTACAAAATACATCTGTTTGAAACTGCAAATAATACACATTTGTTTTTCCTTTACTATATCCGTTTTGCTTTTCAAAAATTGTTGTCTTTTTGTGTGGTCTCGTCAATTCAAAGGCTTTTAGTCATTATAAAGTTCTATATGGCGATACTTCCGCGAACTCTTTTTGGGAAGAACATTACACTTTGAGATCATGGGAAATGAACATTTTATGGGCTTGGTGCAGTTGAACATTTACTAAGATGTTCTAAATGTTTCAGTTTTTTCTTATTGTACTCTAAAAGAGTGTTGGAGTATCTTTTCGGAGTATTATATGAAACAACTGGAGAACAAGTGGGAAAAAAATAAAAATGATCTTAGTCTGAGAAGGATCTGGTTTTTATGTTTGTAAAGTCTCAAACTCAACGCTTTTGATCTGAATAGAAAGATTCTTGCAAAAATTCTAGTGTAGCCTCAAAAAAAAATTAACTACCACCAAGAGTAAATTCCCTGGGAGTTGCTGATGGATTCATCTTAGTCAAAGGTGATGTAATACTTTGTTGATCGATGAAAATTGATCGCTGAAAATAAGCCATAATTCATCGTTGCTGAGCATAGAGTATCCAGTAGCTCAGTGGTTAGCGCATCGCGCATCCGAGTAGATCACGAAACTCGGATAATTCTGAGTTTGTGTTTCTCCATGTATTGACTTTGGGAAATAAGCGGCACTAAAATTAAGTCGCTTAAAAAAGTACTTAAACAAAGGATTCATTGAAAATTTTATTGCCAAGCCGCTATTTTTTCTGCATAATGTCGTTAACTATTATTTCCACTTAGTTGCATTTTATAATGTCTCTTAAACAAGATTCCAAGTATTAGGGGAGTGTCATGTCTATCATCTCATGTGTACTTGCGGCTTTTGGTTCATTAGTTTCGTAAACTAGGGAAGCTTCTCGCAGACAATGCCATTTGGAAAGTCTGAGGTCACTTGACATCTAATATCATTCCATTTACCAGCTGCTCTGATGGGAAGAGAGTCCGAGTGCCGATCCATCCACATTTGTCCACATGGTTCTTTCGCTTTCCCATTAGGTTCATTTTTTGCCCAGTTCGTGTACACTGGAACCGAGTGATCGTACCAGTAGAAATTGTTTGTAGACCATTTCAACCCAATCCAAACCTGTTTTAGTGATGGAGCTTTCTTGGTGACGAGATTCAGGACAAACTCGTTCTCTTTAGGGTTGTTAATCTTGACCAGTCCTGCGCCCAGGGATTGGCAGTACTCTTGAGCCTGGTCCCAAGTCTTGATGGAATTACTCACCAAGTAACAGTAGTTGTCAAATCGCGTCCAGCCATTGGTACAAGGTTCACCTGGAAAAGAGTTCAATGTTAATTGTATAAGCAAATGTTGAAAAATAAATGAGTATTGTACAGTGCCGCAAATGATCCCCGACCGCAAGTGATGCCCAGACTGCAAATGAACCCGAACTGGAAATGATTGCCATTGTGGCACGCTGGTGATTTTCGCTGGAAGACGAGGAATGGCATACAGTTTGTTCCTCAGGTTGAGGTTTCAATTTTCAACATTACAGAAGCAGGTCATAAGTAACCATATTTTAGGGAAATACTAAATTCTCATGATAAAGAGTTCTTCAGATAATTACAGTAAAAGTTTGGCGGAATGGCTTTTAATCGGCCTTAGTCTATATATAGGTATAAAATTCTATAATAATTTAGTCGAAGCGACAATTGAGAACAAATTAGTAACGCGAGTTTATTCACTCAAAATTTCTGCATCTCCATTTACTTAACTAATTTGTGTCTTGTTTGCTGGCTTGCACTTTTGGTCATACCTTGGGTGCTACACACTTTATGTATAGTGGACATTTCGCGAACCGGCTGTTATTGTTGGTGTTAACACTTGCTTTTCTATTTGTTCCTCTCGCCTTTAGCGAGAAACCAGATTATTTAACATGGAAATTACATCCAAATAAAATCTACACAAGACTTGTACGTCCTAATTTTTATTGTTGTAGATCGGGCTTGTTGAGAAATGGTATTGCTGTCTACAAGCTTTGGTTTTTTCCTGTAATTTTTCTGAGAATTGTCAAGCGAAAATAAGACGAATTTGTCCGGAGAATTAATTATGTTTAAATTAAAATTTACGTTGTCAGAATATATTTTCTTTATGTTTTTTTAATTCATAATTTAGTTGATGAAAATAAACAAATAAAAAATAAAAAAAATAAAAAAAACATCCGGAAACCAAACTCCTTGCCATTGACATTTTTCTGGCGCGGTCAATTGCGTTTCACATCGGGCATCATTGCATTTGTGGTTCGGAATCAACTGCGGTCCAATTTGGGGATCATTCCGGTCTGCGGATCACTTCCAGCGCTGTACAGTGTTCAACTGTTACTAAAAATTCTTTGCTATGGTGATCAATAGTCAGATAGTTATACTAAGTTATTACTATTTTTTTTGTTTTTGTTTTTATGAACTGAGATATGCCGGTGTACCATTAGGGTTGAGTTCAATCAATGTGCATCTTTATTAGATGCATAGCTCCGCAATCGAGAAAGATGAATTAAATTCTGCGCTTTGACTGGTTACCTGTGGGGGAGGATTGATCCATTTTTGCCCTCTCGGCGCTACCCACCGTGTCCCACGAGAATTTTTTTTTTCCCGAAGGCCATAAAAAAAATCCTTTATTGGCCAGGGTTGTTCAGTCAAGATGGCTGGATATTGGCCTCTTTTTTAGCGAGTTTATGATCCTCGACTCCGTCTCGGTCCGTAAACGCGCAACGAAAGAACTTGGCTAATATCCAGGCATGTTGACCTCACATTTTGGTTAATAGCCCATATATATTAAAAACATAAAATTATTGGCACAACATACCAAGAGTCTCCTCGATGTTTTCCAGAATTCCGGGATCCTGTTCAGGCACACTCGGCAGAATTCCGGGATCCTGCTTGAGCACCCGTCGTAGAATTCCATTATGATTCCGCTGGGCTACACTAGGCAATGCTGAAGAAAACAAAAAATAGAGATATTTTAATAGTCTGATAGAGCGGTCAGTGTAAATTAAAATGAAGGAAAGAAAGCTTAGTATGAACAGACTTAACTATCTTAGTCTTGGAACATATCAAATCCGCCACCAGCAATATTTTAGAAAAAAGCAAATTCACTATGGCTGTGATTTTCCAAAGCGTCAGAATCTTTCCAAAGATTAAGACTTTGGTTGATAAGAAGTTGACTGTTCACTGCGTCTAATGGGAAATTTTACAGGAAGTTGAGGTGTACGAATTTTTCTGAAGTCCGAAGGAACATCTTGTCTAAACGTCGTTAAACAATGAGACTGCTCCCTTTAATTTACTGCAGCTAAATCGACAGAAACTGGTTATTAGGAGAATGATTCTTCATTAACAGTTTGATAGATCCCCGGAGAGAAAGGTTTCAGTAAAATGCACTGCGCTCGTCTCCATGGCCGGAGACATGGTGTCGTGCTCTTTGGCGAAGCCTCTCAACTTTCTTTTTTTATTATAATGCTTTGCGGTCCTCTTTCTGGCCAGAGACATGGTGTCGTGTTCTTTGGCAAAACCTCTTAACTTTCTTTTCTAGAGGCATATCTCTGTTTTTCCCTTACTTTTAGTTTTTAGTTGCATATGTATTTTGCTTCTGGGATAAATACGTATGTATTTAACACACTTCTAGGTGTATAAATGGGAACCGGTAAATTTAATGCTGTGGGTAACCCTGCGATGGACTAGCATCGTATCCAAGAGGCCAAAGAAATACTCCTAGTCACTTCATGCTAGTTACTTCACGTCAGTAAGGTTTTAAATACCTGATACACGTCCAAAGACAAATATTGAGGTTAGGATATAAAGTGGCAGCGATGTATACATCTTCCTCTCGGGTTTCATCAGGTTGTAACACAACGACTTCTATAATAAATAGTTGAACATAAGTGATGACGTACTCTTATGCCATCCAACGAACACAGAGAAACAGGAACCTAGTCTTACAAGTAAATAATGGCAGTACGAGGTAACTAGAATATCGAGCTATCGTGTTTGACTACTAAAACTATTCATAATTTGAATTGATCATAGTTTAATGGCACGGACTTGGTACTCGATTGCGTCTTAGCCTAATTGATTCCGTACCATGTGACAGGATTAGTCAGCGTTACTAAAATGCGTTAGTAACAGGCCTAGAGAGTAAACTATTACTTAAAACGGGGAGACTACATTAATAGCCCTAACCGCTTAGCAGACTACAGATGACCTCCTAGAAATGAGCGTATTCGAAAACGCACAGTGCGAATATTTGCTAAACTTCGTATCGCGTTATTTCAGTGAAAAAGACCATACGAGCTACACAATTTAAACTTACCTTTGGTATCGGATCCTGCCGCAGAGTTGCGAGCAAATTGTTTGAGCGCTAATATATATCGTAGAGTATTCCCACTGGCGCATGGTATTAATGTCGTTTGTAGCTACTGGATGAACATCTAGTGGTGTAAAAAAAATGTATTTCGCTCGTTGCGTTCTCCTCGTTGGTATTTTGGTTACGCAATGTATAACACATTTAGGTGGATTTTTCGGAATGAGAAGTTGTATAAAATGTATTCAATGCGCATGCTACATATGCAATGCCATGCACATAGTTTTGCATGAACTGAGTCCGACTGGACATTAAGAAATGGTGTCATTTCTCTAATTAGCAGCATTTCATGCACTAAACAATTGAACATATTCATGCACTTCCTGAGAACGAAAAATTGTCTGTACAGGTCTTTCTGAACAATACAGTGTTCGTTAATCAAAGTGCTTGCCAATGGGAGAAGACTGTTTAGTGTGTTCATCCACGCGTTGGTGTTGTCTGAGAGTGTAACCTACATAACTTGCATCACACAAGTCTCATTGAAATTTTTCGATTACACCTTGCTGATTAACAAAAAGCTGCTTAATGTCAGGCACTTTTAAGCTCTCGTTGGATCTTATCTCAAACAAAAACCCTGGTTTTTTTTCTCAGCGCTAATTTTCACTTGTTTATGCTTGAAAAACACCAGACTCCGAAAAATCCGCCTAAATGTGTTAAACATTGCGTAACCAGAATCATGACCAACGAGGAGAACGCAGCGGGTATAAATACATTTATCACAGCACTAGATTTTCGCAAACCTTTAGGCGATGTGCGATACCAAAGGTAAGTTTGTATTGTGTAGCTTATCTGGTCTTTTTGACTGGAATCACATAATGTGGGCGATACAAAATTTAGCAAACATTTGCACTCTGCGTTTGGAATACGTTCTTTTCTAGGAGGCCGTCTGTAGTCTGTTCAACTGAGGATGTTACTAGCGTTAAATATTTCAGTTTACTTCGCTAATACGACTATTTCTGTAATACTTTAGTAAGAATTCTCTTTCAAAGAGTTACCTTACTTTTTAAACCAGAAATAGTGGTGTAGAGAAGACACATAAAGCCACACCACGCACTTAGTTCGACGCCCGAAAGCAGGTTGATTTATTCGTTCACGCTACACATTTTGGTATCGGTTAAGTTGTTAAGTACCAGAAAAACATTCATATGGCTATTCCAGGAGGCTAGCTTCGTGCACTCGCTGTATTTGCATCTAACGGAAAGTCATCTATGGAGCTGTGTGTACCTTCCCAAATCAAGATTTAATATTTCACTCAGCTCTGCCATTAATAGACCCTTTGCACGATCCGGTCACATGATACGAGATAAATTAACCTGGGACACTACCGACCAAATTAATATATAGATTTAGGCCAGCCTAAAAGCGTAGCTCCTTGGCCGGGTTGTTCAGTGCCCCATTAAGCTAACCGAGGAAAAGGAAGAATTTTGATAAGTTTTGTAACTTTGTGGTGAGGCTTCTGTTAATTGTTTGGCTTTCTGTTACGAGATTTTTAATCACCATATACACAAAACAAAGCAGCAAAAAAAAAATCAAATAATAATAATAATAATAATAATAATAATAAATAAATGTATAGAAGAAAAAGTCATAATTCGAATAAATTGTAATCCTGGGCTTGCTTTAACCGGCTTCCGAACAATCCTGCCCTGTTTTCAACAAGTTAACCTAACTTGAGCCCGCGATTCAATCGAAAACCAGCACTTGGTCACCGGTCATATTAAATAAACAAGTTATACTGGTCTGCAGATGCCTTGTTTTGACAGGTGTCAATTGATCATAACATGGATGTTTAATAGCAAAGAAGTACACGGTAAACCAAGGCTGCATATCTCGTTCAAGCTATTAGTTGGAGGATGGAGGTTGGAGGATGCGCGACTCCCGTCGTCGTCGCCGCTGTCTTGCGTACGCGCCACGAGCATTACCGCTAGCCATGATAACCATGAGAAAATCAATTCATGGGTTTTCATCAGTTTTCTATATGGGTATGGGGCTCCGCTTGGCGGCTCTTCAGGCCGCCCGAGCTCAGCTAAAATTTACAACTTCACTCGTGCCATTCTTCAAACCAATATATAGATTTAGGCCAGCCTAAAAGGGTAGCTCCTTAGCTAACCCAGAAAAAGGTAGAATTTTGATTTGAGTTTTGTAACTTTGAGGTGAGGTTTTCTGTTTATTTGTTTGGCTTTCTGTTTTGAGTTTAACGATGGCAAAAAACATTTGTATAGCGGGAGAAAGTTATAATTTCAATAAATTTTAATCCTGGGCTTGCGTTAACCGGCTTCCAAACAATCCTGCCCTGTTTGCAACAAGTTAATCTGACTTGAGCCCGCGATCCAATCAAAAACCATTATTCGGTCAGCGGTCAACTTCGAAAAAACACGTGACCTCGATGAGTTGTATACTTGAGCCCGCGATATGGGCACGTCATACTGGTCAGCGAATACCTTGTTTTGAGAGGTGTCATTTGACCATAACATGGATGTTCATGGATGTTCTCTATCAACCTATTATTTGGAGTATGGCCGGCATGTTGCGCGAATCCGTCGTCGTCGTTGTGCGTACGCGCCCACGAGCAATGCCGTTAGCCATGATAACCATGAGAAAATCAACTCGTGGGCTTCCCTTTCTTTCCTATATGGGTATGGGGCTCCGCTTGGCGGTCCTTCGGGCCGCCGGAGCTCCGCTATAATTCATTCCTGGAAACCTCGAAAAAAATCCGAGTCCCAGATGGGATTTTAACCCACCACACTCCGTGATCTAGTCGGATGCTTTAACCACTGAGCTACTGGAGACTCTATGGTGAGGAAGGGTCAATTCGTGGGTCTCGACCGGAACCGCATCGCGCATCGCGAGTTTAAATCCCATCTGGGACTCGGATTTTTTCCGAGGTCTCCATAAATTCAATATCATGTTGTTGTTGTGTTATTTCATCTTTAATATAATTCATTCCCATCATGGATCGTTTCAAGAGTAAAACACGGATAACTGGATATTCTAGTTACCTCGTACTGCCAGTATCATGTAAGACTAGGTTCCTGTTTCTCTGTGTTCCT
>JAHPZR010021692.1:0-20000 GCA_019787425.1 Platygyra sinensis
GCAAGAAAAAAAGATAAAAATGTTATTGGCCGGCTTAGGGTCGGTCCGTATAGGGAAAAACTGTGACCTCGGGCTTGAAAATGCTGCCCTCGGCCTGCGGCCTCGGGCAGCATTTTCAAGACCTCGGTCACAGTTTTTCCCTATACGGACCTCCCAGCCGGCCAATAACATATATATATATTTTTTTGTTTAACTCAACATTTTTTTTTATTTGAATTTTTTTCCTTGCTACTTTTAACATGTTATTAGTGTAAGGTTATACAACAAAACAAAGCAAAATATATAATCAAAAACAAATAATCATGTTAACTACTACGTCAGTCATTAAAAATTCACTACAATGTTCAATAATTAATTAATTATAAATTAATTATTAATCAGCCACTTAAAAACAATTCTTCATAGGATTTCCATTTATCACGGAAAGAGAAAATTCTATTCGATTTATAAGCACTATATTTTTCAGTTTCGTATTTCTTTTCAAGAATTCTCTGAAAGTGACTAATTGACGGTTTAATATCTTTATGCCTACAATTCCATAAATAACTTTTACCTAGAATTATTACATAATTCACTAGATCCATCCCCTCCTTCAAGATTCCTATGATAACATCACTTAGTAAGAGGCATCCGCAACTACTAATATTATTCAAAATGTTGGCAATAACATCCATCCAAAAAGAGTATGAAAAGGGACAGGTAAATAATACATGGTTTCTAGTTTCTATGGTATCTTGACAAAAGGAACAGTTAGGACTTAGTATGTAACCTATTTTAAAAAGGATTTCATTGGTAAACAGAATAGAGTTCAGTACTTTATATTGAAAAGATCTTAAGTAGGATTCGCTGCGAACTCTTATGGGCAACAAAAAGGCTTCTGAAATACAGTTATCTTCCAAATCAAATTCTTCTTTAATCTTGGCCCATTTCTTTGGCTTTTCATACTTGAATTTTATCAACAAGCTATAGTAATTACATTTAAAGTTCTTTGGATCAAGAGTGACGGTAAAAGAATGCGGATGTGTACGTAGATTTAATGGAACAGCATGTCTCAATCCTGTCCAAGTCAAAAAATTAGAATTGAAAGACTTTTCTCCTTCAAAAAAGTTAAAAGAGTCCATATTTGTCTTATCATAAAGTAGATCTTTGGTATACTTAATACCTTTTGATAAATATTGTTTATAAAACACAGTTTTACCGTCAATCTTAATTTCTCTATTGTTCCATATAATATATTTATATTCGCCATCACCATCAACTAGATCACGTAATTCTGACCACCATAGTAACAGTTCATAATAGAAAAGATTACATATATTTAATTTATCAACAGCGTAATTACAGTTGAATACAAACAATCCTCCGTTACTTCTTAAGAGATCATTAAGATAAAGTTTCCAAAAGCCACTACAGCTATCATCAATTATTCTTTTTGTCCAACTTAACCTTAAGGCTTTAACCATGTTTTCATAATCAACCATGTTGATACCGCCAGAATCGTAGGGGGCATAGGTGGAGCGTCTAGTAACCTTATCTTTTCCATTCCATAGGAAGTGAAACACTAGAGTATTAAATTCTTTTATAATTTCAGGTGGAGTAATTAACACAGAACTGGGGTAAATCATTTTTGAAAGCAGGAAGGCCTTGATAATCGTTAGTTTACCATAGATTGACAGCCCTCTGACTTTCCAAAGGTTAATCATATTTTTAATTTTCTTCAGTCTTTGTTTAAAATTCTTCTCAACTGACAGTTTGATATCATATGTTATATGAATCCCCAAGAATTTGACACAGGTTTGCCATTTAACTCCGAGTGGTTGATCTTCACAATTCTTAAGAGAACCAATCCATATTGCTTCTGTCTTTTTAACATTTAGCTTTAAGCCGGAGGCCTTTTCAAACTCTTCCAGTAAACTAAACCCTATGCAAATATGGCTGCCTTTATATTATTCTTTTGTTCGTATTTAAATTAGCCTCACTAACCTCGTTTTAGTGAGACAAAAATTGTAAAGAATTCGTTATCCCAAACGAGGTTAGTGAGGCTATTTTGAATATGAACAAAAGGATAATTTAATGGAAGCCATTTTTGCATAGGGTCTATGGGAAATTTCAATCCGGTCGACCGGGATGAAATTTAAGAAACAAAAGCAAAATGGTGGAAAATACTCCTTGCTGTATAAGTTATAAGTCGCGGCTGTCGTAGCTTTGTGTACTCTTGTAACTTTGCTGATAAAGCTAGTTCGTTTACTTTTGAGGTGGACATACATACAAGAAAAACATTATTCCATATTGGCCGCTATAAGGGGTGATATTTTGTCAGAAAAGTTTCGTCCCGGTCACCCGGGTTAGTTTGTTAATATGGGAAAATTATCACCTCCGGTACCGAGATGTCGGTAACCGGGCCAGCCTGGGTTTTCATATGAACATATCGAAATTTTTACACAAGAAAGACTGGCGAGGTGAGGAATATCCTCGACTTTGAGAGATCATCTAGCGCTCGTTTATTAAAGAGACACAGTCAATTGCCGCATACGCCGATTAGATACCATTTCATAGCTAATTTGCATATCCCAGGGACACGATCCATACTGTTTTTAACCAAATATGATAAAATCAACATTGCATCATTACATTAAATTTATCCACATTTATCATTTCGACATACTGAGCCTTGCAGTATGGCAGGACCTGTGTCACTCATAAGAACCTAGTTTACGACCTTGCTCGCCATGAGTCATCCATAACTCAGTGGTTAGAGCGTCCAACCGGTACTCTGGAAGGTCATGGGTTCGACTCCCGTTGGAGAAGTCAGAAAACTTATTTTCAGAGTAATTCGACTTGAGAACGCTTCTTCATTTATTTCACTTTTTCCAAGTCACAATTTCACTTATCATTTATCCACATTTATCATTTCGACATACTGAGCCTTGCAGTATGGCAGGACGTGTCACTCATAAGAACCTAGTTTACGACCTTGCTCGCCATGAGTCCTCCATAGCTCAGTGGTTAGAGCGTCCCACCGGTATTCTGGAAAGTCATGGGTTCGACTCCGGTTGGGGAACTCAGAAAATTCGACTTAGGAACGCTTCTTCGTTTATTACAGGATGAGTAAAAACGCACTCAAAAACAGGTTTTTTCATTAAACGATTGAAAATCAAGCAAAACGCTGCGAAGATTGAAGCGGAATTCTAGATGTATTTTGATTTCAGGTTGGGTGAACTCTTTTCAAAGTGAGGAGACTAGTGTCCAGATCAGTGCGGCCCCAAAGCTGACTGTGTCCTTTTAAGTTTCTCTGCCGCTATCCCACGACTAGACAAAAGAAAGAATCTAACCTAAAACACCAATGGAGAGTTGACAGCAAGTTATCTATCAATTTTAACACATTATCTTTGCATGGCGGATCAGTTTACAGCATTAAAGGGGCACTGTCGCGTGCTACGCATGTGCAAGACTGCTTTTTCATATCGGCTAAGGGCTGATTTACACGGTACGACTTTGTCGCATGCGACAAGTTTACGACAGGCCTACGCCATGAATTGCTTCGTGTAAATCAAATTTACAACTCGCTTACGACTGTTGTGTACTTGAAAAAAATTGTCGTAGGATTTTAAAACATGTTTTAAAACGCTGCGACAATCGTAGCCGAACTCCATAGAATATAAGTATTTTGTGGCAAATTTCTACTGAGTAGGGGACGAAGGAGAAGTTTTCTTGCGTCAAAATGGCGGACGAAGTTGTTGTTGACTGGTTCATATGAAGTCGTTTCTCGAAAAGTACGGAACAAATTAAAGCGAGAAACATCTCGTTAGAAAGTTTTTTCAAAGCGCGGGACAGCTAAAATATTTGTTCACGTTTGTTAGAACTTTTTCTTTCCGTAAATCCCGGTGCAAACTTTTGCATATTTAATTTCGTAAGTGAAAATGTCGTACGCTTGTAAATGGTCCCAAGTCATATTGTAGGCCTGTCGTAAGCTTGTAGCATGCGTCAAAGTCGTACCGTGTTAATCGCCCTTAAGAAATTTGTTTTTAAATGGGATTTTTAACCGTAATGTGTTATTTAATAGCCAAGAAAAAGCAGATTTCTGAAAACTAAATTAGTTTGAGGTCAGTCTGCTTTATAGAACTTATGTTTCCGGCCCGTCGGCCTGCAGGGTTGTCAACAGAAGTCCATAAATTCGCCAGTGCTACTTGTCTCGCGAAAATAATTTTTTCTCTTGTATATCTCCACGGATTTGTGAGTTAAATACTGCTACTGAAAGCTACGTTAATTGAAAGTCCACAGTACATAACGATTCAAAGATCTTGATGCGCTAAACTTGATAGCCTAATAGCCATGTCGTATTATCGTATCATACTGTGGTTAACGCCGAATTGCAGAGCGGTCCTTTTATCTTTTAATTTCACTTACGACTCATGTAAATATTTTTTCCTCCATTACATCTCGACAGTAGCCAAAAAAATCATGCCGTATTTTACCATAATTATCATCAACATTTTCTCCAGCATATCTACACAGAATTCCTCTTTCGATATGTCAGTTAAAACTAAATGAACGGAGATTTCTAAGAAAACTTTGATTTGGTTGTCAACTGCAAGATACACTAAATATTTACCCAGCTACATTCACCGCGTGGACTTCTTTTGTCGACGCCATCTTGAATTTCGCAAATGCGATTGAAATGGTTGGATGGCAGACTTTTGCTCAGCCGAAATGGAAAGCTCGCACATGCGTAACTGATGATAGTAATTCTTAAAATGGCTAGGTGGTTCACAGAAAATTTTATTTGACGATGGTGGTGGTAATTGCAACGCGAATGAATCTTTGCTTGACATCTTCTTTATTCTCATATGGGTAAGTTTACTTTTCACCTAAGCTAATCTCTGCTGTCCTTTTTGCATCACAATGCCACCGAACGTGGCCTATGAAAATTACAATTCACAAAATCAACACATTCACAAAGAGACTCACACTCAACTAGATATAATACATACACTTAACCTTCCCAGTACTAATTCTTCAGTACTATGTTTCTCAGTTTTAATAAGCTAAATTTGTCCTAATTCTGCCCGAGTTCAGACAGCTAGTTGTTCTTGCTATATCCAGAAGGCCTTAATTATTTACAATGAAAACCCTAAAAGTGTCTGAAAGTTGCGCAAATGGCATAAAATGGCCAGCGCTAATATTAATGAGATGTGCGATTTCTCTGCAAGGGTATGTTCCTTAGTATGTTTATGACAGCATGTCGAATGTGTCTCATCTTCCAGCAGTAAATTACAGGATTCAAAGACGAATTAAGAAATACGAGAGTGAATGAAAAGAGAGCATATCTCTTCCAAGTGATACTCGGGCCATAGACTTCAAACATGGCCGCACTGATCAAGAAAGGGAAATAACAAACCAAGTACACCACATATACATAAAATACACTGACTGCAGATTTAATGAGAGTAGCAAAATTTGCCATTTCGTCAGTCTGTGCAACTTGTAGTCCTTGCAGGACCTGAATCTGATTCTTGTGGCGACGCACAGCTAAATTAATCCTGATGTAGACCACTGTTGTAAGACATAGACCAACAACTCCAGAAGCGAGTGAAATGAGGTTAAGATTTCTATCAGAAGCCCACAGTGCCATCATGGAACGAAATATGCTGATCACCCATATTAAGATCACTACAGCAACAACACGCTTGCGAGTCACAAGTTCCTGATATCTGAGGTGAAGATGAATAGCTAAGAACCTGTCTACACTCACAGCCACAACACCAAGAAACGAAGCTAATGCAGACACGCCCGTAATGACATTAAAAACCATATATGTGTTACAGCTAGGGTTGTTTTCTCGTAACCATTTGATCAGAAGTGATGTGTAAAATGGTTGAGCCACGACACCAACACCAACATCAGAAACAGCAAGACTCAGGAGCAATGTTTTTAAAGTCTTTGGCAACGACGACGTTTTTCTTATCGCGATGATTGATACAATATTCAACATGATGGCGGTATAAGAGAGAATACAGTTGAAGATAGAATTAGGAAAGTACGTTGAACGAAGTTCCTCAAATTCGGAGATTTTGGGGTGGCCCGTTAGCAGTAATTCACAGGACGATGTCTTCATGACGTTGCCAGATTTTGGTTTCTTTAACGCACCGAGAGGATTTGTTTTGCACAAAATGGTATGGTCACACTCTGCTAATGCAGCCGACTCAGTTTCTAAGCGCAAACATCTGCAGCGTCACTTAAGCTGAAAGGAATTCTTTTCTTCTGGAGTTTGTCTTTCAGTATACGAATTCTGTCAAGCATTCGACAGCTCGCTCTTTCACATGTTGTGTTTACATAAAATTTAAATCTTGCATTTTTCGGGATAAATAAACCGTGATGTTTCCCGTCAAAGTAAGACACATTTGACAATCTATCTGTGCGCCTTAATTTTATTAAAATTGTTAACAAAAGCAAGGCGGAAATGTCTCTAGCATGAGTGATCAGTTTATCAAAGCATAACAAGTGTTTTTTAAAAGCTGTCTAGAGTTTCAGCATTTCGTACCACGCAAGACCTTTGACGACAAGCACGAACCAAAATAAATTAGCTCTTTAGTCTCTTTAAGACCTTAAGTACATCGATTTAGTATTGGTAAAACGCCAAAAGCACTAAAAACACTTTTAAAACAAAATAACTTGCCCGCTTATGATGTCTAATGCTTTAAGCAATGACAGGTTCCCCGCTTTTAACTTCTCGTTTCAGGATCATTTTTGGCTGCAATCAAGTAAAACGTTTTGATCGTACTTTCTTTAACTTTGGTGATTGACGTAAACTGATTTTTGTTTTTTTTGTTTTTGCCGTTTTTATTTCGCCTCAGACAAAATGTTCAAAATAGATGCTCAAAAACCCCAAAACCTTTGAACTTATTTTTTAAAATCAGTTTGATGACACCTGTAAAATCCCGTCAGAACAAGCTGGGATGAAAATCACTGTTTGCATATTTTTAAGAGTGACACAGAAATCTTAAAAAAATCTAACAGTTTACAAGGATTGGAAGACGCTGCCTGAAAATTAGAGATGAGTGCATGGATTATGAACCATGTTTCAAAGACCATCATCTTAAAAGCGTGTAACGTGACCAGTTAAATACGTCTAGTCCAAACAAGACTCAACGTATTTTTTTCACGTGGTGAAGACAGTTTATTGACACCGAAATGGCCAGTAAGCCTTTGTACCGTCAAAAGGTAGTAACTTAACCTTAAATACGAAGGAGTGAGTACGAGTCAGCTTATAGTAGTATACTGTTGAACAAAGCTCCTCCGTCGCCTGAACTATTCGAAAGTCAACTGAAACTAACTTTACTCCATTCCGGTCACAGCTCGTTCGCTTCTTCTGACTGTAAGTAATAATGAAGACTGGTAACGAGGCCTCTTTGTATTCAGTGGTAAATCAGTAATCTTGTAATCAAGGAAAGACAGAGCGAAAAGAATCTAAGTTAACAACAACCAGCATTAAAAGAATTATTTCCCTGAATTTTATTTCGCAACGTACTCATATGCAAGGGAAATCATATTTCATTAGTACTGAGTTCTTTCCGCGTGAGGCCCTATGCGCCAGCTTGGCGCCAAGGGACAGGTGAAGGTGAAGGTGAAGGTGAGTTCTTTCCACCGGTTTGCTGACAAATAATTCGTGCTGTTTGTAATAAAGGACAAAAGCACTTCGGCTTAACAAAAAGATGAGAGTAGTAGAACAGGAGGAAAATAATCAACAATGACTGAATAAACCAAGCCTTACTGTCAGGTTAAAGGAAATTTAACAATTTAACTTTTGTGAAGTACATGGGTCACAAAATTTAAACAATTCAAGCTGTCAACACTTCAACACAACAAAAGAAACTAGACAAGGACCATACAGACGTCATTAAAGAGTATTTTATATGTTAATCAATGCTAATGCTGTAGACTTCTGGGAAACTACCTTTTTTCGTCGTCACTATTTCGCTTCGCTTCCAAATTAAAATTAGCAAGTACTAAGTTCGTCGGGTAGTTTTGAGCAGTGGAGAACTCGAGGGGAAAAATGTAATATACGAATTATCGTATCGTATCGTATCGTATCGTATCGTATCGTATCGTATCCGGCGTATTGTATTGTACTAAACAATCACAAGGCTCGTAAGAAAGTGTTCTGGAGTAAACTGAAGTAAGCACAGACGCTATGGCGGCATAGGTAAGAAAACTGTCGAGGAGACAATGAGTGACGCAGATCGAACGAACCTCTTCAAATTAGGAGGTTTTGGAGTAGTACTACAGAGGCAACTTACTGACCGATTCCTTCATACCAGATATGAACTCACGAAGGTAACTCGTTCAGTCCAACCCGTTCAGTTCGTCCCCCAAGACGACGCTCCTTTTGGTCAGCACCAAGAATTGCGACCAGTCGGCTGGTCTCCGCGGGATTCACGGATTTTCCGTCAAATCTAATTGACTAAAAATACGAGACGAATACTTTCATGCATGCTCAGAAAATCGGGTCGTGCCAGAGGTCGCGATTCTTGGTGCTGACCATAAAGAACGGGGCCTCTGGTCACGAGAGTGCTTTTCCAAGTGTTTCTGACGAAGAAAATAAGGCAAAACGAGATCGGAGCTTCTGGTGTATATGTGGAATTGAATCGGCAATTTGCACCAGAAAAATGCTAAAATAGAACAGTCGCCTAATATGCTCATTAAAGGTACACTACAACTCCTAATAGTTTCATGTGTCGCATGAGCGCAATGAAAACACCTTGTGATAAGACCATCAATATCTGACTAAACTGACACTTCATGAAAACTCTGACTATCATTCTCAGGTTTATATAATATGCTAAATAAAACTTGAATAATCTAAACACGTTTTATAATACATAACCATTTTGACTCCGGTTAAGAAAACAAACTGATGAATGCTTTCCTAATCATAACAGCAACAGGTGCTGTGAAAAATCAATTTATATGTTAATCGGTAGCAATCTTAAAGCGCCTGTAAAACATGGGTTTGTCTTAGACTTTGCTGGCGATAATTTCAAGAGTCATTAATAGCTGTTCTTTGGGTTTTCAGCGGGAAAATACACTAAATGAATCTGAGCCGAAGTAGACTAGGAAATAGAAAGGAAATTTTGCATGAGCCATCAACTGACAATTAACTTTCGCAGTCGATTGGCTGAGAAAACAATACCTTGACTCTGATTGGCTGGTGCACGTGAGACAAGTTTTTTAAACCAATCACAAGGCTAAGTAAACGGAAAAACGTCATGTCGTTCTGGCTTGTCTTTAAACCGACAATAAACTTTGATATCCATTTCGCCTAGAAAATTAAAGATGTTTAAAAGGTCGCTTTCAAGCAACAACAGGACGTTTTCTGCTAAATTAAGGCCCTACACGTTAATTACATGAATCACCTGTTTCGAAAATTGCCTGAAAATTAATCCTGACCTCGAAACAAATAATGCAAGGCTTGCAGAAGAGACTTCCTGAGACAATGCACAACAAATACATCTCACAAACATTCCACGTACAACATCCAGTTTGTTGGCTATTAAAAAGCCATTTTAACATTACAAGTAAACTGATTTTTATTTACCACAGCGACAAGCAATTTGCTATATATTCTTTCACGTTCTGACATATCGATAAATTTATGTTAATGTCGTCTACCCTTTTCTGTTTTCTTTTGCAAAGCAAAAATGGAACTAAACTCAGTGTATTCAGGCTACTTTTCCAATGCCATTTCTTCCATAGTTATATCACTAAGTAATTTTAAAACGTTGCAATGCGAGTTTATTTTCTACGGCAACACTAAAAGCGGAGAATAACGCCATAGCATGGCCAGCTGTGCGATTAGTTAGAGGCGCGCCATGCATTTCTGAGCCAAGACATGTTCCGCAGTATGTTGAAAATAGCGTGTAGAATGTGTGCCATCTTCCAGCAATAAATAAGAGCATTCAACGACGAATTAAGATTAAAAAGAGTCCACGAGAAAAAAAGAACCTTTTTCAAAGGAATGCTTGGGTCGTAGATTTGATATACAACCATACCAATAAAGGAAGGCAAATAACAAATTAACAACACGAGAAACACGTAAAATATACCAAATGCAGATTTAGCAAGGCTGGTTAAATTTGCTATTTCTTCCGTTCGCGCAAATCGTTGTACTTGCGCAATCTGGTTCTTGTGGCGTTGTGTGACCGAATAAATCCTGATGTAAACTCCTACTATAACAAGAAGACGAAGCACTCCAAGAACTAGCACAAAAAGACCACTAACATAGAAGGGAACCCACCAAATCATTAAAGAAATAAATACACTCAACACCCATATTGAGATCACCACAGCAACAACACGCTTGTGAGTCACGAGTTCTTGGTATCTGAGATGAAGATGAATAGCTACGAACCTGTCTAAACTGAGGGCAACAACACGCAAGAACGACGGAAGAAAGAGAAAACGAAGCCAAGACGATGAGAAAACTCTTGTATGTATTACAGCCAGGGTCGATTTGTTGTAGCCACATGACCAGGAGTGAGATGTACAATGGTTGACCCAATTAACCAACACCAACATCAGAAACAGCAAGACTCAGAAGCAATGTTTTAACGTTTTTGGCAAGGAAGCGGTTCTTGGTAATGCGTAGATTGTTACATTGTTTAACATGATCGCAGTATGGCATAGAAAGCTGTTGAAGACACAATTAGCGACGTAAGTCGATTGAAGCTCTTCATATTCGGAAATTTTCGGGTAGAAAATCAGCAGTAATGCACAAATTGATTCGCTCATGATGTCAACGTAAAGTTCTATAACACACCGAGCACTTCATATACCACTTGCTTTACAACGAAGGATAGTTCCTTTCTCGGTGCCACAAACCAGGTTGGATCACTGTGGCTTTGCTTCCTAAAGCGACGACACTTCAGAAATGACGCTTTGAGATGCTGTGTTTTCGTATAGAACAGTTCAAATTTTCAGGATATGAAATTAAATTATTCAAGGTGTTTGTTGTTAAACTGGAACTGCTAGGTGAGCTTTGAACTTTACAGATATTGATAACAAGAAAACCACGAGGTAATCAAAACGTCAGTCGCCTCGCAACTTTGAATCATTACAAGCAGTAAAAGACATGCTTTAAGTATACTTCCGAATAGAGAGCCGTAGCTAAATGCTGAATTCCCAAGTCTAAATTGGAAACAAAAAATTGAACACGTCTATTTATTTACTCAATTTTCAAAAGAAGCTGCTCTGAATATACTAATCGCTGAACACCAACAAAACGATGAATCATTATGAGCGGTAAAACACGTGCTGGTTAAGTATAGTCCCGAATACAGAGCCTTAGCTACATGCTTAGTTCCCAAGTCTAAACTAAAAACAAAAAAAAATAAATTTATTTATTTTTCAATTTTTTTTTATTTTTTAATTTTTTTAAGAAAGCTGCTCTGCATATATTAATCGATGGACACCTACAAAACGATGATAATTTCACGTTTTGTATTACATGCGCGTCCTGTGGTAAGCTGGGGAGTGAGAGCTTGGAAACTGAAACATCATAAATAACTGAACAAAAAAACAAACAAACAAACGAATCGTGATGACAAGCATAAACACTTACAACTGATGCAGCATTCCACAACTGTTACTTAGTACATCGTCAATATTTGGCGCAATTTTTGCATAGGAGACGACTTCAAACGAGTCAGCCCAAACTAATGGCATTCCTCGTGATCGAAACAGAAAGCGTTTGTTAACAATAAAAATACTGAATATATAGAAAATAATCACATAGCAAGTCCGGCACTGTGATTAGTTACCATTTCTGAGCCAAGAAATGTTCCGCAGTTTATTGATGACAGCGTGTCGAATGTGTCTCATCTTCCAACAGTAAATTACAGGATTTAAAGACGAATTAAGAAATAGGAGAACAGGAGATAAGGAAAACCCTCTTCAAAGGAACGGCTTGGGCCGCTGATCTGAAATACAGCGATACAAATAACGGAAGGTAAAGAACAAAATAAAAACAGAGGAAACACGTAAAATATACCAAATGCAGATTTAACTATGTTGGCTAAATTTGTTATTTTGTTGTTCTCTGTAGCTTGTTGTACTTGCAAAACATGAATCTGATTTTTGCGGAGGCGTTGTACGGCCAAATAAATCCTGAAGTAAATCACAGCTGTAACAACAAGAGCAACAACCCCAAGAATTATTACAACAACACGCATACTATCGAATGAAACCCACCAGATCATCAAGGGAATATATACACTCATCACCCATATTGAGATCACCACAGCAACAACACGCTTGTGAGTCACAAGTTCCTGATATCTGAGATGAAGATGAATAGCTAAGAACCTGTCTATACTTAGAGCCACAACTCCAAAGAACGAGGCTACACAAAACAAAACAGAGACCATAAGTGAAGCCTTGTATGTATTGCAGACAGGGTCGTTTTGTTGTAACCACATGACCAGAAGCGAGATATGCAATGGTTGACCCAATAAACCAACACCAACATCAGAAACAGCAAGACTCAGGAGCAATGTTTTCAATGTTTTTGGCAAGGATGAAGTTTTTCGTATCGCGTAGATTGCTACACAGTTCAACATGATGGCGCTATAACACAAGAAACTGTTTAACACACAGGTAGCGATGTAAGTCGATTGAATTCTTTCATGTTCCGAGATTTGGGTGGAGAACAACAACGACCATTCACAAAATGGGTTGCCCATGATATCAACTCAAGTTTCTATAAGACACCGAGCGTTTCACGTACCAACTAAGTTGTATTTGTCGGTGGCGCAGATCAGGTTCGATCACTTAGGCTTTCCGTACAAAAGTAATTATCCCCAGAAATCGAATCCGACTGTAAAATACCCCAGAACAGGCGCTTTCAGATGCTCAGTTTTAATTTCAATACAGTTGAAATTTTCAAGGTAGAAAACTAGACGATTTAAGATGTTCGCTGTTAAAATTACACTGCTAAGTGAGTTTTAAACTTTCTAAATATTGATCACAATAAAATCAAAAGACAATTAAACGCCAGTCGCCTTTGTGTGAGCTTTATTAAGCAAAGGTAATGATCTTCAGTAAGCGAATCGGTAAAATACCCTAGAACAGCTGAGAACAGGCGGTTTCAGATGCTCCGTTCCAGCAAAACGCATGCAGTTCAAATATTCAACATGTTAAACTAAAAAGTCAAGAGGTTCGCTGCCATTAAACTAAAACTGCTAGGTGAGCTTTGAACTTTCTAAATATTGATTACAATAAAATCAAGAAATAGTTGAACGCCAGTCGCTTTTGTGTGAAGTTCATTAAGCTCAAGCCATAATTATGTTGTTAATGCCAGGTCCAATTTTGAGCCATTAAAAACGGTATATGACATACTGTGTATGAATCCTGCCGAATGAAGAGTCTTAGCTACAGGCTTAACTCATAGAAGTCTAAAACATAAAAAGAAAAAATAGCGACGTTTTCATTTTTTAAAAGCCGCTTGTGTATATTAATCGATGGTACACCTGCAGACGGATGACAATTTCATCAGTGTGCAGTGTGCTAAAAACGTTCCATCTTCGTCCTGTTGGTAGTTTTAACAGCAGTTAATCACTGCACGAGCGAATTAGTGTTATGGCTACTAAACGATGTATGATTAACTTGATTAAATGGGATTAATAAATTGTTCATGTTTTCCTAGTATAACCCTTTTTGTGGCCATAACAACTGGAACGCCATGTAAACAGTCTAAAAACAAACACAAATGGTGATAGGAGCACGAACATAAACACTTTCAATTTATCCAGCGTAAGTTCAAATTGTGTGATCGTCCGGGTGAGAGTAGTTCTGAAAAGAACTGTTGTTGGTGACTGACGTTTCGACAACCTGAGCGGAAGTCATCTTCAGAGTCAAGTGAATAGTGTTTGTCAGTCGATGATGTTATAAGTCTGGTCCGTTGAAAACGATTGGTCAGTTAGGCCACTAGTCAGTTAAGCATTGTTAGCACAACTTTTTTTAAACCCAGACTACAACTACATTTGTAGTTTTACTGCGCAATTTTCGAATTGGAGACGACTTGGAACGAGCATACTAAAAAAAAAAATAAAACTGTCGTGAAGGTCCCAAGTCATGTCGCAGGCCTGTTGTAGGCTTGTTGTATGCGTCAAAGTCGTACCGTGTAAATCGGCCTTTAGAACCCTCCCTTCTACTGGTGACAAGGAGAAGAGAGAAGACTGGTAACGACTTTTACAGGTGAAAACTTGTAGGCAGGAAGCAATAGGCAAGACTGCGAGAAACTGCTACGAGAGGAACATAATCAAAAGCTCCACTACCTGGGAAACGTACAATTTTGTTCGTTTCACATCTAGTAAAATATTTTAAATATACGTGGAACACAGTGGGTTAACATATAAAAGGCCTGAAGATAGATTTCAGTAGCAACGTTAATCACTAAACTCGAGTAATGACACTCCTAGGTAATGCACCGCGGCTGAATCATTGAACACTTAAATGTATTAATTTTTATCCCAGATTCGTTCCAAAGCCTTCACTCTTACTGATGGCTTAGCAGTGACCACGAGGGGTGAAAGCTGGACACGTAATTGCGGGCCCAAGAGAGGCCCGCAACCCTAATCTTGACAGTGACCAGCGGATTGCGTAGTACGCGTGCGCGTTACTTTTATAACAGGGACTCTGAAACCGGAAGTTATAATTTTGTTCTACCACTAAGAACGATCAGAATGCGAAAAATGTGTCAATCAGAACAGTTTGTCACATGGGATACCGGATGCAGACCTCTGTCACATGCACATATGGAAGATCAAAGTACGTTGATCCAAGCTTCTGTTACTCCGGCTCAGGCGGTGTTGGACACGACTCGCAAAGCATGCCGGGCGAAATTTCCCCTGGAGCTCATTTTCATCTGATCGCTGAACGGCAAACATCTCCACGCGCTTATGGTGATGTGGAAATATGACTTACAGGAGATTCGCTTGCTTCCGATGCTAAAATAAATCTGGAATGACATCCATATGAAATGTTTCGCAGCCAAATAATAGCTGTGCATGCGATTTACAAAGCCACCATTTTCAATGCTGAACAGATAATTTTAGGAATCGAAGCTTGGTGCCTCGTCGAATCTAGTATTCGATCTCACCTTGCCGGAATTGAACCTATCGTCGGCACTCTTCGTAGATATTCTCGACTTGTGTATAAAGTGTATCAGTGTATCGCTGGCTGACAACGTGGTTGATGACACATTATCTTTTCTTTCGACGATAACAGAGCGGAGAAGCAAAACCCACGAAGGTGAAGAAAGGGGTTGAATATTTCGAAATCAAAGCAATGTTTTGTCCGTGAAATCTTGGGTAAATTAAAGCTTGATTAATTGCCTTTCACCCGCTGTATTTCTTTCTTTATCAAAAGGAATCATAAGTAGTTTTCTAAGGAGCTATGGCTCTCAAAACAACAAAATTTAAAATTTGCAAATAAAGGAAATAATTGTATTGTTCCCCTGTACCAGTTAACACTTACAACGAATTCTTGTCCAACAAACAAATCCAAGATTAAATACATACTGTGTAGATCTATTTTGCAGTCAATCTGATAAACACGATTTTGCTCTTACTCAACTTTCTTGAATGCTGTTTTCACACATGTCCAATATACACAAACAGATACCAATCGTCAAGAAACCCTCACCAATGGAACCATTGGTAAAAAAATCACCACTCGTCAAAGAAGCCTTACGATTCGCACCATTGGTACGAATGGAAATCTCCTCAGCCGATCGGTGCCATTTGTAAACTGTATACATTAACACCTGAGGGCCACGCGTAAACTATTTTTCGATTGGTACCATTGGTACAAATGGTGCCAATGGAAAATGAGGCAGCCGATCGGTGCTCCATTTGTAAGCTGCATATATTAACACCTGAGGGCCGCGCGTAAACTATTTGTCGATTGGTATCATTGGTACCAATGGAAAAGGGGGCAGCCGATCGGTGCTCCATTTGTAAACTCCATATGGAAAAGTAGACAGTCGATCGATATGTCATTTGTGAACTGCGTAAAGTGTGCGAGCCCAAAAGCGCTAAATGTAATGTATCTGATTCTTTCCTCTTAAAAAATGAGAGCCCAAACACACGCTAAATACAATGTATATTCTTCGTTCTTAAAGAGTGCGAGCCCAAAGACATGCTAAATACAATGTATATTCTTCGTTCTTAAAGACTGCGAACCCAAACACACACTTATGTATATTCTTTGTTTTTAACTGAGCTTGCGAGGCCAAACACACGCTAACTTAACAATCTAAATTCTTCGTTCTTAAAGCTTGCAAGCCCAAACACACGCTAAATACAATGTATAACAATGTATATTCTTCGTTCTTAAAGCGTGCGAACCAAAATACACGCTTATGTATATTCTTCGTTTTTAAAACTTGCGAGCCCAAACACACGCTAACTTAACAATCCAAATTCTTCGTTCTTAAAGCTTGCAAGCCCAAACACACGCTAAATACAATGTATAACAATGTTTTGTAAATTCTCAGCTCCGACTATTGCATTTCTACAATCGTGGACAAAATTCCTTGGGACACTTGTGTAATTGCACTAATTTTTTGTGTTTTTAAAACGGAGTTTTAAAAAAAAGGACTGTTATGCGTTGCTTTCCCCTCCCCCCACCCCTCCCCGCCCCCCATACAATGTTGAAAATCTAGAGAAATAGAGCATGTACACTTGTCCAACATTGTAGAGGGGGGGGGGTGGGGGGGAGGGGCTGAGCAAGTGTAGATGAATTCGCGCCTGACTGTTTGTTTGGCGCGTGTGAAAAAGCACCTCAAATGTAAATTTGTCCCAAGACTTTTGTCCATGATTGTCTGAATTTAAGTTAAGAAATAAAATGTCATTTTTCAGTGGTTTTCTACATTCTAAATGTGTTTTTTCTAGACTCTGTGAATAGATCGTTATACAATGACTGTTTCTGAGCTATTTCGTGGTTTATTAACGCATTTTGTTTTTTTTTTAATTTTTCTCCACGCGAGGTGTAAATCGGAATTTTAAGTGTTCTATCTCAGAATGGCGCGTGCGGTATTTGAAGGGACAAACATGGTTAACGCTAAAAGCAGCAACGGGCATTATAGATCATTGTGTAAAGACAAGAATTTCTGTCGAACAGCGAGCAAAAGCCTTGGTTTTTAAGAAAAACAGAAGGTCTTCGCTCAGTCCTGGAAATCGCGCGGAAATGTCAAATCTCGAAGTCAACTGTATCATGAATATGTGATGCATGCAGGCAGTGAGCGTGCATCGCAAACACTACTTTCACCCAAAAGGTACCGAACAAAGCATTTGAAAGTTGTTTCCAGCCGTTGGGAGTCATTTCCCTTTATTTGTTTTCGAAATGACATTGTGTGACATTTTTTGATGTCATGCGCAATGAGTTGGTCCCTTTTTATTTGCATAACTCAACGGTTCTCAGCCACGGTACTCACTTTAAAACCTTAAAATCTGCCTAGCTATTTCCAAAAGCTCAGATTTAAGACGTGTTGAAGTCAACTGTATTTAGAAATCGATCTTCCACACCTTTATTGCTGGGAAAAACTTAATTTTGAGCTCTGCAAACACGGTTCTCATTTTTCATTAAGAATTGTTTTAAAGTTAACTCTTCTATACTGGATTTAGTGAGAACCGTTGCATTTACTGCCAGCGTGCTGTGACATGACTTTTGTGAACTTATTTCCAAAAAGGACCATAACTGTCGTGTTGAAAATATATTTTGGCTGGCATTCTTAGTCGATACTTTGAGGAAATTGAATTAACACTGTCTTTCTTCGCCGCTGAATACTGCGCGATGACCAGTGAACGCTGACGTCACTACCCGAAGAGTAAAGCGCCTCGCTATAATTTGTACTCACTGAAACAAGCTGTAATAACTGTTAAGGTGGTCACTAAGATTGGCTTAAATACGAGATTTGTCCTTTCTAAAAATATTGAAGGATCTGAAGAACTGTACATTAATGTTAACAGTTCGTTACGTATCCAAATCAAGCGACTCCATTATCACCGCCATCACATACAAAAGTGTCTATATTATGTGAGATCAACACCTTTCCCGGCGGGTCCAAAACCATTAATAAATACGGAAAAGCCGGGTAAAAGCTCTAAGAAATGCCTTTCTTAACTCAGATATTCACACTCTCGGCTCCTAAATGTATTTAGGGCCAAAAAACATCGTAATTGTGCATTTTTCCATGAGACGTAAAAATCAGACAATCGTGGACAAAATTCCTTGGGACACTTGTGTAATTGCACTAATTTTTTGTGTTTTTAAAACGGAGTTTTAAAAAAAAGGACTGTTATGCGTTGCTTTCCCCTCCCCCCACCCCTCCCCGCCCCCCATACAATGTTGAAAATCTAGAGATATAGAGCATGTACACTTGTCCAACATTGTAGAGGGGGGGGGGGGGGGGGGAGGGGCTGAGCAAGTGTAGATGAATTCGCGCCTGACTGTTTGTTTGGCGCGTGTGAAAAAGCACCTCAAATGTAAATTTGTCCCAAGACTTTTGTCCATGATTGTAGCTTTTTGATTGGCTAAAAAACTCCGACTTTGAGCCAATAGTCGGAGTTTTACGTCATATGGAAAATAGTGCGCCAAGGTTAAAATTTTTCGCTTTGTAAAATTGTGGAAATAAAAATCGGCGGCAAAACCCGGTTTGAGAATTTACTAAAACAATTATTCCATTCGCCCTTGTTGGATATGAAGTGATTATAACCAACTCGCGCTACGCGCTCGTTGGTTATTTTGTCACTTCATATCCAACGCGGGCTCATGGAATAATTGTTACATATTCTTCGTTCTTAAAGCGTGCAAGCCCAAACAAACCCTAAATACAATGTATATTCTTCGTTCTTAAAGAGTGCGAACCCAAACACACGCTTATGTATATTCTTCGTTTTTAAAGCTTGCGAGCCCAAACACACGCTAACTTAACAATCTAAATTCTTCGTTCTTAAAGCTTGCGAGCCCAAACACACGCTAAATACAATGTATATTCTTCGTTCTTAAAGCGTGGGAGCCCAAACAAACCCTAAATACAATGTAGATTCTTCGTTCTTAAAGAGTGCGAACCCAAACACACGCTTATGTATATATATTCTTCGTTTTTAAAGCTTGCGAGCCCAAACACACGCTAACTTAGCAATCTAAATTCTTCGTTCTTAAAGCTTGCGAGCCCAAACACATGCTAAATACAATGTATATTCTTCGTTCTTAGAGAGCGAGCCCAAACACACCCTAAATACAATGTATATTCTTCGTTCTTAAAGAGTGCGAACCCAAACACACGCTAAATACAATGTATATTCTTCGTTCTTAGAGAGCGAACCCAAACACACGCTAAATACAATGTATATTCTTCGTTCTTAAAGAGTGCGAACCCAAACACACGCTAAATACAATGTATATTCTTCGTTCTTAGAGAGCGAACCCAACACACGCTGAATACAATGTATATTCTTCGTTCTTAAAGCTTGCGAGCCCAAAGCACACGCTAAATACAATGTATATTATTTGTTTTGAAAGAGTGCGAGCCCAAGCACACGCTAATGCATGTTCTTCGTTCTTAAAGCTTGCGAGCCCAAACACACGCTAAATACATTCATATCTAAATTCTTCGTTCTTTAAGCTGGCGAGCCCAAACACACGCTAAATACAATGTATATTCTTCGTTCTTAAAGCGTGCGAGCCCAAACATACGCTAAATACAATGAATTTCCTTCGTTTTTAAAGCGTGCGAGCCCAAAAATATGCTAAACACAATGTTTAGTCTTCGTTCTTAAAGCTCGCGAACCCAAACACACGCTAAATACAGTGTTTGACTTGAAAGCCCGCCTCTTATGTTGTGTTTTGATTGAAAGCGTTAAGTTTTAACACAAGAATCGCGATTTGAGATGCATTCCACCAATGGAATACCGATGGAATAAATGTTATTTCATTGGTAC